>JAAECE010000011.1:0-22500 GCA_010203745.1 Mucor lusitanicus
GGATACCGATACCAATCAAATGTTGATCGAGTTGAAAATCGACTGAGTGAACGACGACTTTTTGGCTGCAGGAGGATGTGCTTCAAAGCGGTAATCGTCAGCCACGGTGCCTACGCTTCGAGTCGACGCACCTTGTCCAAATGCGAAAACAGCAGGGAAATGTTCATTGGCAGCGCTTGTACTTGGGCCTGATTCTATTCTGGACAACCGTGACACAGAGGTTTTTGATGGGATTCTTGAAACATAGCCCGATGAGATCGCAGAATACTTGTCTCTTCGTCGTCAAGCTGCACGGCATCAATACACGGGCATAGACATTGCTGCTGCAAACACTTACCAGGGGTCCGTTTGGCACAGCCAGGTTTTCAGCCATAAACATCATGGAGGTGCGGGAGTAGGAGCCCACAAAGGATCCAAGGCGCTCTGAAAAGGAGCTCATTGTACGCTCAATAGGTATATGGTCCTCGTTGATGGCACCATAGGGATGCTCAGGCGACAGCTGAGAGGGATGTAGATTGCGGATGCGAGGCACGTTGCTATCGCTGTTGTTGTTGGGTATGTCCCATTTTTGATCTTTTTTTTTTTCAAAATAGAAGAAAGAAGAAGAAAGGGATTAGAGAGAGAAAGATGCAATTTTTATATACAAACCCCTCACCTTGATTTACAAGGCAAGAAGAAAAAAACCCTCACACACACTTGCAAACGAATAACAAACATGTCTTGAAACGGCCAAAAAAATGAAATCATCCATTCTTGATTTGAATCATCCGCATCTCAACGTGCGTGTTTCTATACAGAGATTGCTAATACATTGGCTCAATGTTTTGTTCTCTCGATAGTGCTTCGGAACTGCAATATCGTAAGACACCAATATATGAGATTACGGTTTGATCTGTTACAGCCTGTCTATTAGGCCAATGTCATGCTCTACTACAGCCTATGCCATTGATATGGTTGCTAGGCAGGCTTTTTTAGAGTTGCTATTTGGGGGCTTTTTTTTGGATGGTTGCCATGCAGAGGGATAGAATACCATGTTCTCATTGGATTGGTCGAAATCTCGATACACCTTCTTGTGAGTGTGGGTGTAGCTTTAATTTTTCACTCTGCTGCTGCTCATCCCTTTTTCCTTTTTCTTTTCTTCCCTTTTCTTTTACCTTTTTCTTTTTCGTAGTATATATACATTCTCACACCTTTTGTTGATCATCCTGCAAGCAAGAGATATCTATACAAACGCACCCCACACAGCAACAGAAAGACACTTTTTACATGTATGTATTCGCTCAGTTGTGGCTCTAGATAGGCCGCCAAGAAAGAGGGAAGAAACGCAAAACCCATGAGAATAGCAAGAGAGATAAAACAAAAGACATCATGGATGGCCCCAATGCCAATGAGCGTCTTGATGTATCTCTATTGCTCTCTTTCTTGTATCGCCTGCCTATCACTGTTTAAACCCCCCGAATGAATGCTAACGCGTTAAATTTTTTCTCTTTTCTTTCCTTTGCTTGTTCTTTATAGAAACAAACACAAACAAGAAAGACGCCATGGCAGATACAGTCGAAGCAGATGTTGATTCAATCATTACTCGCCTTTTGGAAGGTAAATACAAGAGCCCATATGCGTCCTGATAGTGTCATAACATGTGCCGTTAGTACGAGGCAGTCGTCCCGGTAAACAGGTGCAACTTGGGGAGCATGAGATTCGATTTTTATGTCAAAAAGCACGCGAAATATTCATGAATCAGCCTATTCTACTGGACCTGGAAGCACCCATTAAAGTGTGTGGTGATATTCATGGACAATATTATGATTTGTTGCGATTATTTGAATATGGCGGCTTCCCCCCTGAAGCAAATTATCTCTTCATGGGCGATTATGTTGATAGAGGAAAGCAATCTCTGGAAACCATCTGCCTGTTGTTGGCCTACAAGATCAAATACCCTGAAAACTTTTTCATTCTTCGTGGTAACCACGAGTGTGCAAGCATCAATCGTATATATGGATTCTATGACGAATGTAAGTTTGGCTGGTGTCATAGTGTGTGTAGGTCTAATTGTCTCTTTTATCCTAGGTAAACGACGATACAATATAAAGCTCTGGAAGATCTTTACAGACTGCTTCAACTGCTTACCCATCGCTGCGGTGATTGACGAGAAGATTATGTGTATGCATGGTGGACTTTCGCCCGATTTACAAACGATGGAGCAAATCCGTAGAGTGATGCGTCCTACTGATGTACCAGACACAGGTAAGCAGCAGCAAGATGCCATCATGTCCCTCTGTCTCTGACATGCTTTTTAGGTTTATTGTGTGATTTGTTATGGGCTGATCCCGACAAGGATATTACCGGTTGGAGTGAAAACGACCGTGGTGTTTCATTTACATTTGGAGCGGATATCGTGTCTCGATTTTTGCAAAAGCATGATTTGGACCTCATTTGTCGTGCTCATCAGGTCGTTGAGGATGGTTATGAGTTTTTCGCAAAGAGACAACTGGTCACCTTGTTCTCTGCGCCCAATTACTGTGGAGAATTCGATAATGCTGGTGCTATGATGAGTGTTGATGAATCCTTGATGTGTTCATTCCAGGTACTATATTAAGATGAATGTGAAGGCGAGTGTGATCCATTGCTAATTCTATTCCCCCCTCCCCCTCCCCCTTGATTTAGATCCTGAAACCTGCTGAAAAGAGGGCAAAGTATGGCTACAATTCTGCCAAGGGAAGACCCAAGCAAAAGGCATAAACATGTTCCATCTCTCACTCTCCTCCTCATCTTCCACCCTTTTTTTTCCCTCAACATTTAATACAAAGCACCTCTTTTTTTCTTTTTTCCATCCTGTCGCTCAGCCTTCTTTTATTGTCGACCCAATTTCTTGTATGAGCATGTCTGGCGTTATATGCAACCATAGTCCTTTATTACAGTAATATTCAATCAAATGAACTTTTCGCTACTGTCCCAGGTGTCATTGTTGACCAGTATGAAGCATTCAAAGGGGGGTAACATGGTCATAACCATCTGCATGAAAAATGTGGGTTTACATGAGCTACCTCTGAGGTACATTTTAAACTCTTGGTTTCTATATCCATCATATTTCCAATGAACCCATTAACCAGTCTGTCCTGCATAAATGGAAATGCTCTTCAAAGCTGATCTATTCTGATTGTCACTGCTACTAATGAGTTAAATATATGAATCAAAGTGGGTTTAGACCTGCGAATTACCAATAATTGATCTGAAATTCACTTCTTAGCTATCAAATGTAGTGTGTAATTTCTTGCTCCTCTTCTGTAGCAATGGATCCAGCTCTGCTGTGGATGACTTACGTCTGTATTTATAGTAGAAAGCATACATACTTGCATTGCCTCTTACTAGTGAAACCATACAAACCCAAACGAAATCTAGACACATTCGAAATGTGATTTCTCACGTTAGAGGCCTTTTAGACCCTCAAATAAGGCCAAACCATGTTTTTCATCCAGCAGTAACTGTCTGATACCTTTGCTCAGCTTTTTTTAGATGATCAAAATCCTCTCATTTTCATGAGGGGTACCTCATGGCTTTTGTAGAAAATCAAACGATCGCGTTTTTGGGCATGAAACGACAACTTTTACTATGGCACATATTACTTCAAAATGTTCCTCTTGATCCAAAGCAGCCCCCCAAAGCATTTTTATGAGACGTTTATATGTAAAATCTCAACATTTTCAGCGAAAACCTTATTTCATATTTTTACAGATTACTCAAAGAGTTGATTCAAGACACCTAGCTTTATTTAATACCATTAGATTTGCCTCAAAAGTACTCTAGAAAATATTAGGGATACATTAAAGGATGATCACATTTTGTATAGTAGCTTGCTACAAAATAGCTGGATTAGGTTAAAAAATCACAATCCGGCCCATCTGAACAAAAAAAAAAGTTGGAATCTGCGTTTGAATTGTTTTGGCCATAGTAAATAGCTGGCTGGCACATTCCATGCCTTCAGTAATATGAAGGCAATTGATGATTTAGAAGTCCATAGGAAGGCGATTGCAAATTCAAGTGCACCGCCATATATATTACATACTTTTTACTGATTTCGCTGCATTTTTATATGCTTGCTTCAATCGCTGCACTTTGTTTACTCATTCAAATGTAGAACTTGATGCTACCATGCTCAACCGTCAGCCTGTAGCTCTACAAACAATGGTCTCTTGGACTTCTATATATATGGCCAACTCATTGAACTGATTCTATGGTTTGAGCCTCCAATACTATGCTAACTGACTTTATACACGATATCTGTATATGGTAGGTACAATGTGGTAATACATAGCTGCTATTTCGCTTTAACAGCACCTCAGCGCCATTAACCTTACTGCCCGTGATTTTAATACAAAATATGATGTTGATGGAATATCGTATTATGGTGTCAAATGAAGCACATTTCTCTGATTTCCCGCTTCATTTATAGCCAACAAATCATCCCTGCCCCAGGTATTCGTCTCATCCCAATGTCAGCCGACCTTTTTGGTTTCGCTTCAAAATTGCTTGATCTGATCGCGCTCGCTCAGGAACCAGGTACAAGGAAAAACTTTCAAATTAAGAAGCACCCGTTACTATTCTTGGGTGATAATCCCTTTTGATCGATTGAATATTTACAATATGCAAATGTAAAAGTGCCCTGAGTTGGCAATGAAATACTAGCAGCGAGACAGCAAAACACATGTAGCGTATACAATTATTACGGACTGCATATGCTCCAACAACAAGGTACCATGACAATGTGGCCATACACACAAACACAATGAAATTCTAATTAAATCTTTCTAATGGCACAGTCTGCACTGCATAAGAGTGGAAATTCCGGAAAAGCGCCATGCTGAGCTCGCAAAGAAGAAGTTCTACAACTAGACCAAATATATCTTGAAATTTAATGACACGGAGCAGCTCATTTGTTTACTAGTACAGCCTCTTGACAAAGTCAAATATATACAAATAAAGGCAACTTGTAAGGTACTATGAGTAGCTTGTAAACGGGCGTCATTGTTTTCTTTAGAAGGCGCATATACAGATGTAAGGCATACATGAAAACAATGATATTAATCTATGGTTTCCCACGTAAATCATGCACACTCTCATGTACAGAGTCAACAACCGCCTCATCATGAAAAAGAAGCTTGTTTTGTGAGATGATGGATCTTTTTATTCATATATTGGCGGTTTCACCTCGGCTAACCAAGTCAGCTTGAGTACGTCTTGTATCGTGTATCGCTTCTCTGGGTCAGGGTTCAGCATAGCATACATCATTTGCCTGCTCTCTTCATCAAATGATTCAAAAGCAGGATAAGCTTGTTTGGCGTAATGCTTTCTATAGAGACGGTAGTTTGTGTCCGATTGTTGTGCCGAGTAGAAGGGTACGCCATTCAAGCGCATACAAAAGTAAACTATGCCAGCAGACCAGACATCCGCTTGACTGGCACGGTATCCTTGCTTGGAACAGACGAAAATCTCGGGAGCAATATAGGGCGTTGATCCACACAGTCCATCTGACAATCGGCAGGACTCTTGCCATGCCTCACGAAAGACATCTGCCTCGCCAAAGTCTGAAATCTTGAGGATGGTCGATGCACTGTGCTTGACTAATAATAGGTTTTCTGGCTTGATATCACGATGTGCCACGCCCCAAACGATGAAGATAGGAGAGCCCGTCGAGGAGTTGCTTGAAATAGCCATTGGCTTCGTCTTGCGAAGATAAGCGGCCCTCTTTAATAAATGAATACAGATCCCCCCCTGAGCACTACACATGAAAGGGATAAATCATGGAATTCTTTGATTTACTACTGCTTGCTCATGCAGCAGCGCAGGCTGTTTGTCATGACTTACATATTCCATCACTGTACAATACCGATTCTTGTCGTCCAGCACCAAGTCTACCGTCTTGACGATATTTGGGTGGTCCAGTGTCGATGATATGCAGAACTCGCTGATCAGCTTCTTCATGAAGCTGGCGTCTGTCTCTCGCACCTTTCTCTTTCGGAATGCCTTGACTGCATAAACCCGCACTACCTTGCCATCTTCTTGCAATTGATGTGTCAGCAGCACCGTGGCAGATGCGCCTGTTCCGATTTGTCGACGCTGTAGCTGTCCATAATGGCTCAACAGACGAGCATGATGGCGTTTCTGCGGTGGTTGCTCCTGCTTTTGGGACGATTTTATGGCGGATAAAATGAGCTTGAGCTGCTGTACAAGTGGCCATGTTGGCAGTGTGGATCTCTTTTTCTTTTTCGGCTTGATGCCATCAATGGCAGAGGGTATACTGTATTGCTCTTTGACAAATGACGGCTCGTTTTTCGACGTAATTGTCAGAGAAGACAATGAAGGGAAATCTAGCAGCATGGTCGAGTCTTTCATATTATGATTATATATACAAGAGGAATGTGGATTAAGGGGAATTTTTTATTAGTATTAGCGAAAGAGGGAAGGGGAGAGACTGCAAAGAAGGGAAGGAAAGAAAAGAGAGAAAGGTCAAGCGAGAATTTCTGATATAAATATATGTTTAAAAATGAGCTTGTGATTCTCAATCATCCCCTCTCGCTCGCTGCTCCCAACAGCAGCAGCAGCATCATGTTGATGTGCGCACAATTCCTCCGAAGACCGCCTCGCCTAGCTGCTCTCCACTGCAGCAGCAGGCTCCAGTATTTTGAAATGAGCACCTTGACGAACATAGACCTGAAGCTGAGCATAGTATTCGCCCAAAACACGCGCTGCGTCAGGTGCAGAGACCAGTGTTTGGATAATGGCATATTTCCAGTTCTTTCAATTGAGTGTGAGTGTCTGGATTGGCGCGGCTCTGCTGCTCCAACTTCTTACCTGCCCTTGCTCGGTGTACTCTGTTGATCTATTCAAAACATAATTCATGAATTCGTTTGATTGCGCCATCAACTGTTAAAAATAATGAGTATCTTAGCACTGGGGCTCGTGTAGAGCGGTATTACCTCAACACCCCAGGCATGACATGCAACGGCTTGCATAACAGCAAAGGCTGCAACACGAATAGCATCGTCTGGCTGTTTGGCCTCCTTGACTAGACTCAATAAAGTAGACGGTCTTCCTACATTATGGCCATACCAATGAGTCCCATCTAGTAGTGCGAGCATGCCATGTGCCCTTTTTCTTACCTTGAATTCGATTGTAAATGTCCATTGTTGTTCTTTCGACTTGTTCTGTGCCATCCCTAACATGACAACAACATTTCAATAAGGGAGACAAAAGGGGGTGCGGATGCTTTTTCCATCAAACAACATACCTCACAGACAGCATTTTGGATAGGCTTTGAAGATACACGGCCTTGACTTGACCAACAGCAGTTTCGTATCTCGAAAAGAACGTTGTCAGTAGGGAATCTGACAAGAGCTTCAGTCCAGAGGGATGTGATCCAACGAGTCCAATTGTGGAAATTGCGACAATCTACCAATTCAGGAACAAACAACGTTTTTTTAGGGTATTTCGGCATGAATTGAGCGAAAAAAACGAGGCGCTTACCAGAATTTCAATGTTTTGTGTTTCGAGGCATTTCTCAAGTTTCTCCATGATATGGTATTTGGTTGACATGGGCTCAAAGGCAATGTGCTGTACATGGAGAGCTTAGTGGTTTGCGAAAAAACTTCTGTACACGTCCTATTTACCTCTTTTTCACCGAGATTACCTAGAAACTTGATGACAGCGCATTTCACTAATTGTACAACCACATCAGAGTCATCAGGATTGTCTAGAATTGTTGCAATATTATCCAGTAAATTTGCCTTTTCTAAAAAGGATAACCCGGCAGAAGTAGTTGCAATCTATATCGTTGTGTCAATAGCGAAAAAAAAAAGGAGGGATGGCAGATCGAACGTCTATAGAAACCCTTACCTCGTTCAAGAGTTCAATTGCGTTTATCTTTACAAGGAGATCGTCTGATTGAAGCTCTTTTATAAAGACAGACAAAAGGCCTGATGATTCGCATGCGTCAAATGTGCTGTCCGAGTAGGTGGCTACTTTGATGATCAAATCGTAGACTCGGAAACTGATGACACCGTTGCTGCAAGACAGACTGTAAGTAAGATGGCCATCATTCACAGTGCGCGAGAGAGCTTACATTTGCAACAATTGCTTCAACATGGCAGTACAGGTGGGGCCAAAGAACGCAGCTTGTCCTGATGGGGTTGCTGAAATCTTGTACAAGAGGTCGCTGGCCTTGTTTGCAGTGCGAGCATCTTGAAATGCAATTGTAGCAAGCACCAAAGGGAAGATCTCAGAATCAACCATATTGGCTACAAATGCATCTGATGCTAAACACTTGAATACTTGTTGCAATGACAAGTAGCGAATATCAGGTGTGAAATGCGTCAATCCTTGCAATAAGTATTCCTACGCTTCAATCATGAGATTGCTGCTGCTGGACATGCCATTAATGCTGCATTTGGCGGTACCTTGTTCTCTGCTGACACGATCTGTTCGTAGGTAAAGGGCTGCAACAGCTTGCTGATTAGATCACATAATACGGCTGTTAATTGATCGTCCTCCACAGAGAATCCATAGTAGAACAAGCCAAGAGGCACTGCCTGTAGAATTTCTGCTGATTTTTCAAAGCTGAGGTGTTCTATTTGAATTGTTGTCAGCGTCGTTGTCAGTGAATGAGCGAATAGATGGCATCCATGTACCTGTCAATGTGGCAGAGAATGCTTGAAGAACGGCTACTTTCTCGGTGGTAGAGACAGCAGCATTGGGCTGAAGTACTTTGGACACTTGCTCAAGCGGATTCGTAGGTGCTGGAGACATGATTACGGAATAAAATAAAAAAAAGAGTGTGAGGGGAGGGGGAAGAAGACACGCGTAGTTTCAATGAAACTCTGCTATATCACTGCCTGTCAGCAGGCCAGCTTAAAAGACTGCTTGCGTGTGCCATGATAAATCAGCACTTGGTTGATCCGAGAAATGGGAATTGACAGCCTATAACACTTGCTTCACTCTGAGATGGTTACGAGACAGTATTACGTATATGTATAATGTACAGATTGTTTATTCAAATCCTCTACCAGGAGGTCTCCTTCCACATGATCTTTTCATCTAATCCGCCAATCCAGCACTTTTTCAACGTGGTCAAAATACTATCCTTCTCTGCCCAGCGAGCTCTCAGCCAATCTCCCAGCTCATTCTCATCTTCTGGTAGGTCAGCAATAGCATATCTTCTCACATTGACGTGGAACTCGTACTCTGGCCATAATGAATGCACATGCGCTCGCACCATGCTGGGCGCTTGATTGATGCCTTTGAGGTTGGTGGTTTGTCGATACGCAATCGTCAGATCATAGACATATTTGATATGCGAACCTCTGAATTCATTGACGCAGCTCACAAATCCCTTGGTTCTTGGTAGCAGCACATTGTCCATGACAGGATAGCCACGCACTCTTGAAAAGTTTTGTGCCTCCAGCAGCTTTTTTGGTGTGATTCTGGATCCCTCGACATAGTTGATGATCCAAGCGGGTGTTTCCAGTCGCTTCATGGTGCTGAATGTTGCTTGGATCTTTTTCTGATCTTGCGTCCAGTTACGGCGAACGTAGATGAATCCTGCCAGCTACAGCCATTGTAAGTATGTGTGCTCCTCAACATGCGTCTATTCAGGATTGCTTACCCACATGCCCCAGCCAAAGAAGGGTAGCTGCAAATCAGATATTAGCGTCGCTGTATAATACCTACCGACACTTACTTACGTATTTAATACTATCCTTGACGAAATACTGCCGGGACAAAGTGTCAATCACCTATATTCGGGTTGCATGAATGGTGCACTTACTTTGCAGTTATACAGCATGTCTCGTCGATTTGCTACAGAGTGAATGAGGTAGATGTCTGTCCAAGCTTGATGATTAGCCAAGATCAATGCGTTTTCTTTGTGAGGGATCTTGTCGCCCGAGAAGGTAATGTGCGCCTTCTTGCGACGCTGTGTGTTGTGTCAGTCGAGCTTTTCGAGCATACATTACATGGCCGCAATCATACCTCAAACACATACTGCATCACCTTCCACACCGTGCCCACGAGTTTTGAATTGATCTTGACCATCAATCGCTCGGAAAAGGGTCGCAGTACAAACGATGTGATTTGTATAAAGTTCAGGGTTCCTGCCACACTGATCACTGTCAATAGCTTGCAAGTCTAATAGGATGGTGATGTATTACCCAAATAGCGATACACCATAGAAAACGGCATTGACAGCACCTGTTATCGATCGAATCACTGCCATGTTGAGCCGAGGATAGAGTCCACAAAAAAAAAGAAGGGTAAAAAGAAATTTATTCCATTTGACATGGGCAATCACTTCAATTATCATAAAGGCTAATCCCCGATGGATGGCCATCTCATTTGCAGCTTTTTAAAACACCACTGTTGTTTGTTTGATGGAATCCTGCGTGGATATGTTAGTAGCATTTTAAAAGATTCTTTTTGAGGATATCGATCTTGCGATCAGCCTCAATAGCATCGTGATGAGCGTATTACTGCCCTCGAATCAGGGATTTGAGCTCACATGCCAACATGAAGAGGAGGAGGAACACTGCTTTATAACGATAAAAGATGAGGATCTCGCCACAGACTGGTGGCCTGAGCAGCGTGTAGTTATTATAAAAATAGGCTCCTCCAAGATACATGTATATAATAGACAGATGGAGAAGCGTGTTGTACATACATAAATGTATATCTGCTGCAATTGAGAGATATGCACATCGAGTTGTACAAACGTAGTAGGTCTTATAAAATGCCTTTACTATTGTGGGAATTACAATAAGAAGCTTCCATGATTTTTAGGTTTGCTCTAGCAGCAAAGACAGGGTAACTGATACCGTATACCATGCTGTTGTGTACCCATCCACTATAGTGTTGACCAGGTCATTAGGATGAACGGAAGGAAAGGCTATATTTTTTGTAGATTGTGAGAATAAACATGTCAAATGCTTTGTGTGTTTATTGTGTTGCTATTAATTTTTTTTTAAAATCGACTAGATGATGAAAGTAAAAAAGAGTATAGATGATAAAAAGTACATGGTTGTATATTAAGAATAAGGTTATAATAGATAGATTAATGCATCACCTTCTCATTGTAGGAGACGGAAGTGGTTTCGTTCAAGCTGTGAGCACTGATGTTGTCAACAATACGGTCTTGAGAGGCAGTTCTCTTTTCGTGTTGGTCGTCTTGGTGGATGACATCTTGAGGCTCATCGTCTTCAAACTCGTATTCGTCTTGGTTCCAGTCGAAAGGCTCACCTCTGGACTTGGCAACAAGGAAGCGGACCCAGGTAGGCAAGAAGGGACGACTCAAAGCAGCGGTCCACCAGTCTTCACGTTGAGAGTAGTCGGGGCGAATGTAGCCGCGCGAGAGCTTGTCGACGAGGTAGACGAAACCATTGATGATAATGTAGGCAAAGATGCCACCAATGACACCATAGGCAATAGAGTAGGTGAAGGGCATGACAGTCAGCGTAATGAAAGCAGGGATGGCATCTCCAGGATAGTCCCAGTTGATATTACGGACGCCCGACAACATCATGGAGCCAACAACGATCAATGCAGGGCCAGTGGACCATGGAGGGAAACTGGCAAAGATGGGAGAGAAGAAGATACTGACAAAGAAGCCAAATGCAGTGGCGATGGCAGTGATACCAGTGCGACCGCCCTCAGCAATACCAGCACCAGACTCGACAAAGGCGGTACAGGGAGAGCTACCGAAACAGGCACCAATAGAGATGGAGGCAGCATCTGTCATGAAGGCATAGGTCGAGTGCTCGAAATCACCAGCCTTGTCAGTGAAGCCACCATAGTTGGCCATGGAGTACATGGTGCCGGTGGTATCCATAATGTCAACGTAAAGGAAAGTGATCAAAGCAATCCAAATGTCCTTGCCGCTCAAGTTGAAGTCGAATTTGCCGAGGACATGGTCCATCTTGTGGAGAGAGACGACGTTCTTGAAGAAGTTGAACATGAGATCACCTTGTGTTGTGTAGGGGAAGTAGGTGACAGCATTGTTGCGGGGCCATGAGGTGATGGCAATAAACACAATGGAGATCAAGATGGCGCCACGGACGCGGTAGAGCAGCAAGATGGCCATGATGACAAGACCGAGCATGCCCATGTAGGTAGTGCCATTGGTCATACGACCCCATTGACAGACACCATCAGCACTGAGAGCTTCTGTGGGGCAAGCGCCGAGAGTAACAAGCGTAGATAAATCGAGTCTAACCAGTCCGATACCAGCAGATGATTGAAGACCAATGAAACAGAGATAGAGACCAATACCACAGCCCATGGCAATCTTGATGCTCATCGGGATGATGCGGGCAAGCCACTGACGGATGCCAAAGATGGAGAGCACCAAGAAGATGATGCCTTCGATAAAGACAGCAGCCAAGGCGGTTTCGTAGCTGACCTTGCCAGAGCCGTGATAGCCGACAACGGTGTAGGTGAAGTAAGCATTGAGACCCATACCAGGAGCCATACCAATGGGCAAATTGGCACAGACACCAATCAAGAAACTCGAGATCATGGCAATGATGGTGGTACCCATAATCATGTCCAGCTTGACTTGGTAGACACAAGCCATGTAATCGTCGTTCAGGTCGCAGGTGGGATCAGTCTCGGTGGGTGCACACACGCAGGTTCCTCCGCTGTCACTGATGATGGAGGCGTTGACTGAGATAATGTAGGCCATGGCAAAGAAGGTGGTCAAACCAGCACGGATTTCAGTCATGAATCGTGTGCCCTTTCTTTCACGTCTAGCACCAGATCCGTCCAATTGAAAGAATTTGCCGACTCTGGAATGAGCAACAAAGTCATTCACTCTATCAACAAAAGCCATTGTGTTGTGTGTATAGTGTGAAAGAGAGAAGAGGGTAGCAGTGCTTGTTAAAGCAAGAAGGAGGAAGAAAGATACTTGGCTGTAGAACAAGGAATTCCTCTCTCGTATTTATAGTATTTTTTGATCCATGGTTACAAATTTGATTTGATTTGGTTTAGGATGGATATGTAACTGGAGATTGGTTCTGGCTCAACTCCGCCTGTTTGGAGACAAATAGATTAGAGATGGTGAGTAACAGTTAAATTTTTTCTCTTGGTTGCCATGGAGAAGTGTGTGTGTGTGTGTGTGTGTGTGTGTAACATCGCATCTGTCCTGTTGATACGAGTGCCTCCGTGCATTTCAGGCTGTTTGAATCTAGGACAAATGGAGCAGACAATAGAGCCATGCTGTATAGGCTAGATGTAGGCTGCTAGCTACTACTACCAGCTGTTAGTAGCAGCAAGTGGGGACTAAAATGCTGAAGGATGAGAAAATATGGTTTATCAGACACAGTATACACTGATAAAAAAAAATCGGTTATCTCTTCGACACACGAAAAAGCTTATCCTCACATGTCTTGCCATTTCCTTGCCTCTAACACATCAGCTCAAATTGGTAAAATGATCGATTCTCACAGCATGCCATTTCCTATCGAATACACCATGTATATAAAATATAGGTTATCAATGGCTTCAAGAGATAATGTCAGAAGACAATAGCAAGCGCCCTAATGGCGGCTGAAAGGGTGGTCAGTGTTGCACCCTCCTTCATTTACGGTTTAACCTCAATCAGAAAGCTTCTCAAACATACCATGTTGATGCTCAAAAGAAGGATTAATATTGTCCACTTAAATGAAGTTACACCATAGCATCCATTGATTTGAGACGTTTTATTCATCTTTTTGGAATCGTGCTACAAAACCTGGCCATACATGTTTGTCGTTTTGTGTGCTGCATCTAGACACGGGAGGATCGTAACTTTTTTTTTATATATGATTTTCTATAACCCTGCTCTGTACCACGCTGTGTTTGTTCCATGATAACTGGTGAGTGTGGAGAATTGGCTCGGCTGCTTCCACTTTTTCTCTCTGGAAATGCGCATCTTTGATTTGATACCGATATCCACTTGCCTCAATACGACAGCTCTCTGCTATACAGACATTTGGTCAAGATATACGCAGCATAAAGCACATGCTATGTATCACATCTCGTACATCTTGTTCTACATTTGAACCCTCTCCAAGGAGCATCTAAATATAATCTCAGTTGTATTATTTTGATGTGTTCTTTTTGTCTCTATATTTTTGAGAATTTGCGACGACTAAAAAGTCTATTCATAGTACTGATTACATTCTGTAATCGTAAAGCAGGCGCCGCTTTATACGAGTATGCAATTGCAATGACATGAGAACCAAGCACCATCGCTTCGATCTCTCAAAAGAGGAGATGCCACGGAGATTGATAAAGGTCTGTCTCGCTTGGCACCGGCTTTGGAGCAATGCCTAAAGCGGTCATCCTTCTTTCAAGTATGTATTTGATCATTTAGTGAATGATCTCGGTGCGGTGATGATGGAATGATAGACATGAACTCGAGTGATTGGCTGCTAGCTTCTTTGTTATGCCATTAGACATTTAAAAGTGTATTGCAAGTCTGCAAGTAGGATAAGCTTCATACCTGAATATCATACGCCAAGTTGGCTGAGATGAAGTATAGGCCCCGCTTTTGGATGAGCAAATTGTACCGGCTTTATCGATTAGATTTGAAATTATGCTATATCAGACGCATAAAAGTGTAATTAGGCTTCGCTAATGCACCTCCTACTTGAAAGGCATTCCTTGTGAGCTCCCAATGGCTTGAATTACCCTCACTACAACCATAGCATGGACTTTGCCCAACGGCGAGCTGCCAAACTTTTAAACCCCTCGCTCAAATTAGCAATAATTTGCAAATCAGGGGCCACACAGAGGCTGCCCTGAAGTGATAGAACGTTTTAAATTGATGCATGCCCTAGTAAAAGTCTTCATTTTCGTGCTCAAAAATTGCGATCGTTTGATTTTCGATGCAAACCATGAGGAGTACCTTGGATTTTGGTCAAGTTTTGGTGATCGCAGAGAGCTCGAGCAGAGGTGTTAACAAGGTAGTGCTGGACAAAGGGAACTAATAATTAGCGTTGGTCTGGAGGTCCAGAATGACTTCAAACACGAGAAAACACGGCCTAAATGCATCTAGATCTCGCTGTATTCATATAGATTTGAGTTTTGTGAGGTATTCTAGGTATGCTATCTGCCCGCATATGAGCTTTTTGTTAGCGAGGCAGACGTGGGGCATCGTGAAGAGCTCAAATCCGCAATAAAGTGCTAGTTGAAGCGATACTCGCATTGAAATGACCAGTGAAAACGTGAGGATTCAGTTTGTTTGAAGCAATCCAAGGGTAACTGCAGCTAAAAACTTATGCCTATAGGATTGTAAGAGCTGCTGGCACTTTTCGCATTTTTGATCTACCATTTCATCCCGTTTAATGCCAAACGTTCTTTATCAGACTTGAAAATCATGCGCCAAGTAAGTGCAATTTCAAGTATATTCAAAGTGTTGGTACAAAGAAATTTTATTTTCTTTCAGACTATATTTACATTTTGGCTATTTACACAAATTATATTTACAAAAGCTATTTTAACAAACGTGTTTGGGATTGCACGCTTACGAAAGCCAAAGTCTTCTTTTGTATGTTGGAGGTGTATACACCACATCCTCGTCCTCTTCAAATCTTCGCTTTCTTGCTGAGATTGATGTTGGTGTTGGTGATGGCGATGGCGATGGTGAAGGTGAAGGTGATGGCGATGATGATGGTCGGGGGCTCTCAAGCAAATATGAACGTGGGCTCCAAGGTTGTGTGAGCAGCAATGGTTTGCTTTCCACCTCTTTTTCAACCAAAGGGAGATACCAATTTAAGATAAATGATAGGGACTACCAGTTAGGGACTACCAGGCCGGGCCTAATTTTTAATAGGGACTACCAGATGTTTTGAGCTACCTTTTGGGACTACCAGAGTCTGCGAGTTACCTTTATAGCGCTGGTTTTTTATAATGAGCTACCCAGATATAATTTTTAGTAAAACAGTTAAGATGTAGTTGTTTATACATTCTATAGGCATAGGTCATTAGCAAAAGCGGCATTGAAACACGATGAGCGCTGCTTTTGGTATTTTTTCCGAGCGTTTTTAGCATAAAGCATACACAAAGCTTCCATCGCTTTTTATCTGATGGCAATCACAGTGTAGTCCCAAGAGATTCAAACTGTTTCAAGTTTTGCTCAAGCCTGTAGCATTAGTTATCATAGTTCTACGACATACAAAAGGCCGTTTTCCCAGCCAAATCGCCCGTATTCAACCCTCAAAATCTTGTCTTGTATGCCCTTCTAGATGCCCGGAATAGTGCCAAATGACTACTATCGATTACCATTTACATCCTAAACCTTCATTTTTATTTTTTTTTGGATCGATCCAAATCGTCGAAAATTCACGTTTTTTCATGAGGTACCCCTCATGGTTTTTGTTAAAAATCAAACGATCGCAATTTTGGAGGCGAAAACGACACTTTTTACTATGATACATATTAAGTCAAAATGACCGCACAGATGTAGGGTAACCTGTGCAACTGCTATTCTGAGCGTTGTATATGCTAAATCTCGACTTTTCTTGGAAAAACTGCTTTTTACATTTTCGCAAAATTGTTTGTCTTTTCATTCTAAAAGTACTTTAAAATTGACACCATTGAATGCGCCTTCAAATTCTCTCCTTAAGTTTATTAGAAAGTAGTATACGCTGAGCACACTTTATATGGCTAATTTTAACAAAGATGTTTACAAATGTCAAATTATATCGATCTTGATTCAAAAAAATCATCACAAAAAAATCATTTGGGTACAGTCACCACAGTGCAAAATGCTCAGTGTACACGTCACTCAAATTCTGTGTGCTCAGCTTATTGGCTGCAGTCACCCTCAGCAACGCGTCTTTTTTTTTTTCAGGCTCCCTTTCCACCCTGTTTTTGCACTGCACTTTTTCTATTAAACCATATACTTTTTATTACTTTTGATTGAATACAACACCACTTTCGACAAAAGAAGCATACTTTTGCAACCACCAGTACCCAAGACGACATCTTTCAAGTTTGTTACAGTAGGTATCAACCGATAGGGGCCACTTTTCGCGGTACAATATACAGTAATACTAATTATACAGTTTATTTTAGACCAATTCGTTGCAATATATTTATTCATTGTGTTTGGTTTGTATTTGGTTTGTATATTCCCCTTTTTTGGTTGCCGTGGATTGGGTTGTCATGGCTTGGGGTGTTGTGGGTTTGGTTGTCATGAATTACATTCATTCAACCTTTTACTATTTTCTTTCTCGTGATACTGCGCATTCGTTTGTTTGCTTTATTGCGATTTATTCTTTCCCCCTTTTCTGCACGCAACTATTTTTCTATTGCTGTACCATAGTGCTATGGTGTATCTTTTGATGCATTGTATCGCTGGCAGTGCTGCTCTATTGTGAAGTAGCCTTGCATTCTTTTTGTTCTTCTTCAAGTATTGCATCTTCTGTAATACCGGTTGTATTAGTGTTCGTGCTTCGTATGAGGCAACCACGATACTTTTTTCTACCTTTTTTTTTCTTGTACTCGTCACTTTGATGATATTCATTGCATGTTACATTTTTGTATGTAACTGTATTGCGATGTTTCTGTTCTTCATCACATTCTAGTGATGCCCTCTTGTTGCTTTCCCACTTTTCATGGTTCTTTTTTGAGCCATTACCCTCTTTTTCGTTGTGTGGATAAGCCTATCGTTGAAGCACAACTGGATTTGATTCAGAGGCTAGGGGGTAGATAGGCTGCCTTCACTTGGTTGGTATCACTTACTTGGTGCTAATCGAGAGTCTCAAGCGTTTGCATTATAAGCTGGGGGTGTGTAGTAAGGCACATTCTGGCATTTTAGGGGTTTTTGATGATAACGTAGCTTAATACTAGTGTATTCGGCTGTGTTTAAAATCCCGCCTAACAAAAAAACAAGGGAGAACTATGGCAAAAATTTTCAAAGTCCGCGGTGCTTAAAATAGCTTTTTAAGCGATTTTATTGGCTCAAATTTGGAGACAGCTCAGAGAAATGAAGCATTCGTAGTGAAACTAAAAATGTAATTGAAATGATAAAAGCACGATTAAATATTCAAAATGCATGGTAGAAATGGCTTGAGGTAACTACACACGATACCACCATAAGTATTAGACATGATCAAATACATCCACTATCCTAAAAAAAAAAAAAAAGGAGTTTTGAATCAATCTAAGCCTGTTCATAACATCTAAAAGTACAATTTTGCATTATATTGGTATCAAATCAATGAAAGTCTTCAAATGTCATCAATCATCCGGCTTATGAGATAAACATGTGCCTATGCAAAAGTTTGCAATGGACACAATTGTGTGGTCAGACTCTAGTCATATGGACGCGTTTCCGTTGATGGATGTGATCTATCAGAATTACAATACTCGAATCTGGAAGTAGATTGACAGATAATCGTACCTTCAATACGACAAGATGGCAACAATGAAACATACCTTATAGCAAAAATACCATTGAAACATACCATATAGAACATCGACATCTCTTATCCATCTACTGTCACATCTAATGGGGCCCTACCCATTAGTTCCTATTACCCCAATTCCATTAGTATAAATACCCATACCCTGTTCACCATAATAAACGGTATTTTTTATTCTGATTTAATTCTATAACTGTCTTTGATAAATCAGGATGGACGATTTCCAAAATAATTCAATTTTAACCACTGATCCTAACAAGATCCATAAGGAAAGCCGTTAATTGCCAGTCTGTAATAGTAACAAATCGATGGAAGGGGTGTCGCGCAACAACACTGTAGTTATGCCTGCATAGTGTATACGGTATGTGTGATGGTTGTCACTAAATTCTGGTTGTATGCAGGCATTTGGGTATCCAGGATCAAACCATCCAAGGCTCGGTTCCAAAATCTTGATCGCATAAGAGTATTAAAATTAGCACGTACCTATTATGCCAAATTTTGCCAGAAACAGTATGGCGTAGTAGCTGGATTTTAGATTGGATGACTTGTCGGTGGTGGGTGGATGATTATTAGAAATAAGCCAATTTTGGGCACTGGTTTTGACAAGATCCATAGTGAAAGCGGTTAATTACGAGTGTCTAGTGGTAACAGATTGATAGAGAGGGTATTGCACAACATTGCATTTAAAACCGCATGGCTCTAGCATGCTTTGGTCAAAAGTGGCACAGGTTGAACTGTTGCATGCAAAGCCTACGTTCACCAGCATGTGCCTGAAAACTACATGCACATCTGGCTCCACACACACAACCACGTGGACACACAGCGTGTGCCTAGACAAGTTACTTTCACTTTCGCTCTAGCCACTCGACATGTTGTTTGTTTGCATGTTGATCGTCGTCTGTGCACTGGTAACACCCAACTCAACATGCTCCAACTCTTTACTGTCAAGATCCACTCAATGCGTATACATCACGCTCATCACTTCATGTGTGTGCTCTACATCAGATATTCCACACCCGAACTTATTAATCTCGCGTTCCACCCAGATATTCATCTTCAGTGTAGTAGTCATATCCAGGGATCCACTCTATGTCAATCAAGAGATGCCCTGTAATAAAAAAGTCTCTTTGCTTTCGTTTAGATACAGTTGACAACTGATTACTCATATCGTTCCACTCGACTATTTAACACGAATTCAACATGAACACTGTTTTGTGGGTTGAACAAAATATGGTAAAGCGTGTTTTCATGCCGTATTATATAAATATTGGAAAGTACCATATTAACATTGTTGTATTATACTGCCTACTCTGAATGGTTGTAACCATATGAATAAATCCCCAGTGGCTATCTTTGTTACTCATTAAATAAACAATTATTCTTGCTGCAGTTTACCTACCAGTATAGTGACAAATTTTACTGATTTCAACCACCACCTCAAGCTCTATCTATTGTATGAAATGACCATTGTGGCTATACGTAAGTATTATTTCAAACCTTATATTTGGTTTAGAAAGAACTGACATGCATCATAGCAGATAGTATTAAAATTAAGAGATAGCCCATTTAAAGCTGCATTATTGAGGCATGATGACAAGCAAAGTTTTTTCTATAATATCTGAGGGTTTCTAGAGTAAACCATACACAAAACTCACATCACTTTGTGTCTTTTAGTGTTTAGGGTGCAACCACAAGAAACACCAATCGTTTGAGACCTTAATCAGATTTGTAGCATCAATTGGCGAGAATTTGCAGGGACAAAAGGTATTTCTCCCTGCCAAATTGTCCAAATTCAGCCCTCAATATTTTGTCTTCCAAGCCGTTCTAGATGCTCGAAATAGTGCCAAGTAATTGCTATCGATCATCATTTACATCCTAAACCTTCATTTTTATTTTTTTTTGGATCGATCCAAATCGTCGAAAATTCACGTTTTTTCATGAGGTACCCCTCATGGTTTTGTTAAAAATCAAACGATCGCAATTTTGGAGGCGAAAACGACATTTTTACTATGATATATATTAAATCAAAAGGACCGCACAGATGTAGGGTAACCTGTGCAACTGCTATTTTGAACATTGTATATGCTAAATCTCGACTTTTCTTGGAAAAACTGCTTTTTATATTTTCTCAAAATTCTTTATCTTTTCATTCTAAAAGTACTTTAAAATTGACACCATTGAATGCGCCTTTAAATTCTTCCCTTAAGTTCATAAGAAAGTAGTATACGCTGAGCACACTTTCTATAGCTAATTTTAACAAAGATGTTTACAAATGTCAAATTATATCGATTTTGATTCAAAAAAATCATCACAAAAAAATCATTTGGGTACAGTCACCACAGTGCAAAATGCTCAGTGCACACGTCATTCAAATTCTGTGTGCTCAGCTTATTGGCTGCAGTCACCCTCAGCAACGCGTCTTTTTTTTTTTCAGGCTCCCTTTCCACCCTGTTTTTGCACTGCACTCTTTTATTAAACCATATACTTTTTATTACTTTTGATTGAATACAACACCACTTTCGACAAAAGAAGCATACTTTTGCAACCACCCAGTACCCAAGACGACATCTTTCAAGTTTGGTACAGTAGGTATCAGACCGGAGGGGCCACTTTTCGCGGTACAACTATACTAGTATACGACAATGTTGAAATAACATTCACGGGTGGTTAGAACATATTTAGACAATCACAACAATCAGCCGTTCGCGGAACATATACATATTATTACATTTTTGACCCTTTTGGAATAGTTTGTTTGTTTGTATTTGGTTTGTATTTGGTTTGTATATTCCCCTTTTTTGGTTGCCGTGGATTGGGTTGTCATGGCTTTGGGTGTTGTGGGTTTGGTTGTCATGAATTACATTCATTCAACCTTTCACTATTTTTTTTCTCGTGATACTGCGCATTCGTTTGTTTGCTTTATTGCGATTTATTCTTTCCCCCTTTTCTGCACGCGACTATTTTTCTGTTGCTGTGCCATAGTGCTATGGTGTATCTTTTGATGCATTGTATCGCTGGCAGTGCTGCTCTATTGTGGAGTAGCCTTGCATTCTTTTTGTTCTTCTTCAAGTATTACATCTTCTGTAATACTGGTTGTATTAGAGTTTGTGCTTCGTATGAGGCAACCACGATACTTTTTTCTACCTTTTTTTTTTTCTTGTACTCGTCATTTTGATGATATTCATTGCATGTTACCTCTTTGTATGTAACTGTATTGCAATGTTTCTGTTTTTCATCACATTCTAGTGATGCCCTCTTGTTGCTTTCCCTTCCTTTTTATGGTTCTTTGAATCATAACCCCTCTTTTTCGTTGTGTGGATGTGCCTATCGTTGAAGCACAACTAGGTTTGATTCAGAGGCTGGGGGTAGATAGGCTGCCCTCACTTGATTTGTATCACTTACTTGGTGCTAATTGAGAGTCTCAAGCGTTTGCACTATAAGCTGGGGTGTGTAGTAAGGCATATTCTGGCATTTTAGGTGATTTTGATGATGGAATTACTAAATTACTGTATTTAGTAATACTTAAAACTCCGCCTAACGTCAAAACAGAGGGAAACCCTCGCAATTTTTTTTTCCGGCCTGGGGTGTCTGTAGGGCAAATAAAGCGTTGTGATTGGCTCAAATTTGGAGACAGCTCAGAGAAATAAAGCATTCGTATTGAAACTAAAAATGTAATTGAAATGAGAAAAGCACAATTAAACATTCAAAATGCATGGTAAAAATGGCTTAAGGTAACTACACACGATACCACCATAAGTATTAGACATGATCAAATACATCCACTATCCTAAAAAAAGAGTTTTGAACCAATCTAAGCCTGTTCATAACATCCAAAAGTACAATTTTGCATTATATTGGTATCAAATCAATGAAAGTCTTCAAATGTCAATCATTTGGCTAATGAGATAAACATGTACCTATGCCAAATTTTGTGAGGAGCACGATTAAGTGGTCAGACATTAGTCATTAGAACGCGTTGCCGTTGATAGATAGACGATTATCAAAATAATCCAATTTTGTGCACTAGTCTTTTTCTAGACAAGATTCATGA
>JAAECE010000011.1:30000-32500 GCA_010203745.1 Mucor lusitanicus
CACCTTTCAATTGATCGAGCCAAAGGTCACACTCCACATGAAAAACGCAATTTTGCATCGATATATCAGAGTTATCAGCCCAAACACACTTAAGCCCAGCCAAAATTCAATCCTCAATATCTCGTCTTCTAGGCCGTTTTAGATGCTCGGAATAGTGCCAAATGATTGCTATTGATCACCATTTACATCCTGAACCTTCATTTTTATTTTTTTTTGGATCGATCCAAATCGTCGAAAATTCACGATTTTTCATGAGGTACCCCTCATGGTTTTTGTTAAAAATCAAACGATCGCAATTTTGAAGGCGAAAACGACACTTTTTACTATGATATATATTAAATCAAAATGACCGCACAGATGTAGGGTAACCTGTGCAACTGCTATTTTGAACGTTGTATATGCTAAATCTCGACTTTTCTTGGAAAAACTGCTTTTTATATTTTCTCAAAATTCTTTATCTTTTCATTCTAAAAGTACTTTAAAATTGACACCATTGAATGCGCCTTCAAATTCTTCCCTTAAGTTTCTTAGAAAGTAGTATACGCTGAGCACGCTTTCTATAGCTAATTTTAACAAAAATGTTTTCAAATGTCAAATTAAATCGATTTTGATTCAAAAAAATCATCACAAAAAAATCATTTGGGTACAGTCACCACAGTGCAAAATGTTCAGTGTACACGTCATTCAAATTCCGCGTGCTTAGCTTATTGGCTGTAGTCACCCTCAGCAACGCGTCTTTTTTTTTTTTTTTCAGGCTCCCTTTCCACCCTGTTTTTGCACTGCACTTTTTCTATTAAACCATATACTTTTTATTACTTTTGATTGAATACAACACCACTTTCGCCAAAAGAAGCATACTTTTGCAACCACCAGTACCCAAGACGACATCTTTCAAGTTTGTTACAGTAGGTATCAGCCGATAGGGGCCACTTTTCGCGGTACAATATACAGTAATACTAATTATACAGTTTATTTTAGACCAATTCGTTGCAACATACTTATTCATTGTGTTTGGTTTGTATTTGGTTTGTATTTGGTTTGTATATTCCCCTTTTTTGGTTGCCGTGGATTGGGTTGTCATGGCTTTGGGTGTTGTGGGTTTGGTTGTCATGAATTACATTCATTCAACCTTTCACTATTTTTTTTCTCGTGATACTGCGCATTCGTTTGTTTGCTTTATTGCGATTTATTCTTTCCCCCTTTTCTGCACGCGACTATTTTTCTGTTGCTGTGCCATAGTGCTATGGTGTATCTTTTGATGCATTGTATCGCTGGCAGTGCTGCTCTATTGTGGAGTAGCCTTGCATTCTTTTTGTTCTTCTTCAAGTATTACATCTTCTGTAATACTGGTTGTATTAGAGTTTGTGCTTCGTATGAGGCAACCACGATACTTTTTTCTACCTTTTTTTTTTTCTTGTACTCGTCATTTTGATGATATTCATTGCATGTTACCTCTTTGTATGTAACTGTATTGCAATGTTTCTGTTTTTCATCACATTCTAGTGATGCCCTCTTGTTGCTTTCCCTTCCTTTTTATGGTTCTTTGAATCATAACCCCTCTTTTTCGTTGTGTGGATGTGCCTATCGTTGAAGCACAACTAGGTTTGATTCAGAGGCTGGGGGTAGATAGGCTGCCCTCACTTGATTTGTATCACTTACTTGGTGCTAATTGAGAGTCTCAAGCGTTTGCACTATAAGCTGGGGTGTGTAGTAAGGCATATTCTGGCATTTTAGGTGATTTTGATGATGGAATTACTAAATTACTGTATTTAGTAATACTTAAAACTCCGCCTAACGTCAAAACAGAGGGAAACCCTCGCAATTTTTTTTTTCCGGCCTGGGGTGTCTGTAGGGCAAATAAAGCGTTGTGATTGGCTCAAATTTGGAGACAGCTCAGAGAAATAAAGCATTCGTATTGAAACTAAAAATGTAATTGAAATGAGAAAAGCACAATTAAACATTCAAAATGCATGGTAAAAATGGCTTAAGGTAACTACACACGATACCACCATAAGTATTAGACATGATCAAATACATCCACTATCCTAAAAAAAGAGTTTTGAACCAATCTAAGCCTGTTCATAACATCCAAAAGTACAATTTTGCATTATATTGGTATCAAATCAATGAAAGTCTTCAAATGTCAATCATTTGGCTAATGAGATAAACATGTACCTATGCCAAATTTTGTGAGGAGCACGATTAAGTGGTCAGACATTAGTCATTAGAACGCGTTGCCGTTGATAGATAGACGATTATCAAAATAATCCAATTTTGTGCACTAGTCTTTTTCTAGACAAGATTCATGAGGAAGGCAGATAATTACAAGTATCTAGTGTTAACGTATTGACAGGTGGGGTGTTGAAAAACACTTTACTCAAAGCTGTATACTGTATCTTTGTGCTCGACACTAAATCCTGCTTGTAGCTTGCTTGACATTAAATCCTGCTTGTAGCTTTGTGCTCGACATTAAATCCTCCTCCTACTTGTATGCAGGTAT
>JAAECE010000011.1:40000-42500 GCA_010203745.1 Mucor lusitanicus
CTTCATTTTTATTTTTTTTTGGATCGATCCAAATCGTCGAAAATTCACGATTTTTCATGAGGTACCCCTCATGGTTTTTGTTAAAAATCAAACGATCGCAATTTTGAAGGCGAAAACGACACTTTTTACTATGATATATATTAAATCAAAATGACCGCACAGATGTAGGGTAACCTGTGCAACTGCTATTTTGAACGTTGTATATGCTAAATCTCGACTTTTCTTGGAAAAACTGCTTTTTATATTTTCTCAAAATTCTTTATCTTTTCATTCTAAAAGTACTTTAAAATTGACACCATTGAATGCGCCTTCAAATTCTTCCCTTAAGTTTCTTAGAAAGTAGTATACGCTGAGCACGCTTTCTATAGCTAATTTTAACAAAAATGTTTTCAAATGTCAAATTAAATCGATTTTGATTCAAAAAAATCATCACAAAAAAATCATTTGGGTACAGTCACCACAGTGCAAAATGTTCAGTGTACACGTCATTCAAATTCCGCGTGCTTAGCTTATTGGCTGTAGTCACCCTCAGCAACGCGTCTTTTTTTTTTTTTTTCAGGCTCCCTTTCCACCCTGTTTTTGCACTGCACTTTTTCTATTAAACCATATACTTTTTATTACTTTTGATTGAATACAACACCACTTTCGCCAAAAGAAGCATACTTTTGCAACCACCAGTACCCAAGACGACATCTTTCAAGTTTGTTACAGTAGGTATCAGCCGATAGGGGCCACTTTTCGCGGTACAATATACAGTAATACTAATTATACAGTTTATTTTAGACCAATTCGTTGCAACATACTTATTCATTGTGTTTGGTTTGTATTTGGTTTGTATTTGGTTTGTATATTCCCCTTTTTTGGTTGCCGTGGATTGGGTTGTCATGGCTTTGGGTGTTGTGGGTTTGGTTGTCATGAATTACATTCATTCAACCTTTCACTATTTTTTTTCTCGTGATACTGCGCATTCGTTTGTTTGCTTTATTGCGATTTATTCTTTCCCCCTTTTCTGCACGCGACTATTTTTCTGTTGCTGTGCCATAGTGCTATGGTGTATCTTTTGATGCATTGTATCGCTGGCAGTGCTGCTCTATTGTGGAGTAGCCTTGCATTCTTTTTGTTCTTCTTCAAGTATTACATCTTCTGTAATACTGGTTGTATTAGAGTTTGTGCTTCGTATGAGGCAACCACGATACTTTTTTCTACCTTTTTTTTTTTCTTGTACTCGTCATTTTGATGATATTCATTGCATGTTACCTCTTTGTATGTAACTGTATTGCAATGTTTCTGTTTTTCATCACATTCTAGTGATGCCCTCTTGTTGCTTTCCCTTCCTTTTTATGGTTCTTTGAATCATAACCCCTCTTTTTCGTTGTGTGGATGTGCCTATCGTTGAAGCACAACTAGGTTTGATTCAGAGGCTGGGGGTAGATAGGCTGCCCTCACTTGATTTGTATCACTTACTTGGTGCTAATTGAGAGTCTCAAGCGTTTGCACTATAAGCTGGGGTGTGTAGTAAGGCATATTCTGGCATTTTAGGTGATTTTGATGATGGAATTACTAAATTACTGTATTTAGTAATACTTAAAACTCCGCCTAACGTCAAAACAGAGGGAAACCCTCGCAATTTTTTTTTTCCGGCCTGGGGTGTCTGTAGGGCAAATAAAGCGTTGTGATTGGCTCAAATTTGGAGACAGCTCAGAGAAATAAAGCATTCGTATTGAAACTAAAAATGTAATTGAAATGAGAAAAGCACAATTAAACATTCAAAATGCATGGTAAAAATGGCTTAAGGTAACTACACACGATACCACCATAAGTATTAGACATGATCAAATACATCCACTATCCTAAAAAAAGAGTTTTGAACCAATCTAAGCCTGTTCATAACATCCAAAAGTACAATTTTGCATTATATTGGTATCAAATCAATGAAAGTCTTCAAATGTCAATCATTTGGCTAATGAGATAAACATGTACCTATGCCAAATTTTGTGAGGAGCACGATTAAGTGGTCAGACATTAGTCATTAGAACGCGTTGCCGTTGATAGATAGACGATTATCAAAATAATCCAATTTTGTGCACTAGTCTTTTTCTAGACAAGATTCATGAGGAAGGCAGATAATTACAAGTATCTAGTGTTAACGTATTGACAGGTGGGGTGTTGAAAAACACTTTACTCAAAGCTGTATACTGTATCTTTGTGCTCGACACTAAATCCTGCTTGTAGCTTTGTGCTTGACATTAAATCCTGCTTGTAGCTTTGTGCTCGACATTAAATCCTCCTCCTACTTGTATGCAGGTATAGACTATAGTTATTGTAATGCCATAAACTATAAGCTACGGCCATACAATGTTGAAAGCACCGGATCCCGTCCGATCTCCGCAGTTAAGCAACATCTGGACCAGTCAGTACTATGGTGGGGGACCACATGGGAATACTGGTTGCTGTAGTTTTTGCATTTTTTTTGCAAAAATTTGTGTTTTATTGTCACAAA
>JAAECE010000011.1:50000-52500 GCA_010203745.1 Mucor lusitanicus
TGAACGTTGTATATGCTAAATCTCGACTTTTCTTGGAAAAACTGCTTTTTATATTTTCTCAAAATTCTTTATCTTTTCATTCTAAAAGTACTTTAAAATTGACACCATTGAATGCGCCTTCAAATTCTTCCCTTAAGTTTCTTAGAAAGTAGTATACGCTGAGCACGCTTTCTATAGCTAATTTTAACAAAAATGTTTTCAAATGTCAAATTAAATCGATTTTGATTCAAAAAAATCATCACAAAAAAATCATTTGGGTACAGTCACCACAGTGCAAAATGTTCAGTGTACACGTCATTCAAATTCCGCGTGCTTAGCTTATTGGCTGTAGTCACCCTCAGCAACGCGTCTTTTTTTTTTTTTTTCAGGCTCCCTTTCCACCCTGTTTTTGCACTGCACTTTTTCTATTAAACCATATACTTTTTATTACTTTTGATTGAATACAACACCACTTTCGCCAAAAGAAGCATACTTTTGCAACCACCAGTACCCAAGACGACATCTTTCAAGTTTGTTACAGTAGGTATCAGCCGATAGGGGCCACTTTTCGCGGTACAATATACAGTAATACTAATTATACAGTTTATTTTAGACCAATTCGTTGCAACATACTTATTCATTGTGTTTGGTTTGTATTTGGTTTGTATTTGGTTTGTATATTCCCCTTTTTTGGTTGCCGTGGATTGGGTTGTCATGGCTTTGGGTGTTGTGGGTTTGGTTGTCATGAATTACATTCATTCAACCTTTCACTATTTTTTTTCTCGTGATACTGCGCATTCGTTTGTTTGCTTTATTGCGATTTATTCTTTCCCCCTTTTCTGCACGCGACTATTTTTCTGTTGCTGTGCCATAGTGCTATGGTGTATCTTTTGATGCATTGTATCGCTGGCAGTGCTGCTCTATTGTGGAGTAGCCTTGCATTCTTTTTGTTCTTCTTCAAGTATTACATCTTCTGTAATACTGGTTGTATTAGAGTTTGTGCTTCGTATGAGGCAACCACGATACTTTTTTCTACCTTTTTTTTTTTCTTGTACTCGTCATTTTGATGATATTCATTGCATGTTACCTCTTTGTATGTAACTGTATTGCAATGTTTCTGTTTTTCATCACATTCTAGTGATGCCCTCTTGTTGCTTTCCCTTCCTTTTTATGGTTCTTTGAATCATAACCCCTCTTTTTCGTTGTGTGGATGTGCCTATCGTTGAAGCACAACTAGGTTTGATTCAGAGGCTGGGGGTAGATAGGCTGCCCTCACTTGATTTGTATCACTTACTTGGTGCTAATTGAGAGTCTCAAGCGTTTGCACTATAAGCTGGGGTGTGTAGTAAGGCATATTCTGGCATTTTAGGTGATTTTGATGATGGAATTACTAAATTACTGTATTTAGTAATACTTAAAACTCCGCCTAACGTCAAAACAGAGGGAAACCCTCGCAATTTTTTTTTTCCGGCCTGGGGTGTCTGTAGGGCAAATAAAGCGTTGTGATTGGCTCAAATTTGGAGACAGCTCAGAGAAATAAAGCATTCGTATTGAAACTAAAAATGTAATTGAAATGAGAAAAGCACAATTAAACATTCAAAATGCATGGTAAAAATGGCTTAAGGTAACTACACACGATACCACCATAAGTATTAGACATGATCAAATACATCCACTATCCTAAAAAAAGAGTTTTGAACCAATCTAAGCCTGTTCATAACATCCAAAAGTACAATTTTGCATTATATTGGTATCAAATCAATGAAAGTCTTCAAATGTCAATCATTTGGCTAATGAGATAAACATGTACCTATGCCAAATTTTGTGAGGAGCACGATTAAGTGGTCAGACATTAGTCATTAGAACGCGTTGCCGTTGATAGATAGACGATTATCAAAATAATCCAATTTTGTGCACTAGTCTTTTTCTAGACAAGATTCATGAGGAAGGCAGATAATTACAAGTATCTAGTGTTAACGTATTGACAGGTGGGGTGTTGAAAAACACTTTACTCAAAGCTGTATACTGTATCTTTGTGCTCGACACTAAATCCTGCTTGTAGCTTTGTGCTTGACATTAAATCCTGCTTGTAGCTTTGTGCTCGACATTAAATCCTCCTCCTACTTGTATGCAGGTATAGACTATAGTTATTGTAATGCCATAAACTATAAGCTACGGCCATACAATGTTGAAAGCACCGGATCCCGTCCGATCTCCGCAGTTAAGCAACATCTGGACCAGTCAGTACTATGGTGGGGGACCACATGGGAATACTGGTTGCTGTAGTTTTTGCATTTTTTTTGCAAAAATTTGTGTTTTATTGTCACAAAGTGGTTTATTAAGCGTATATTTTTTGTATTTGATATAAGATCTATGCATAGAATTAAGCATATGATTATTTTTTGTATCAATGTCATGCATCGAAATTGAAATTACCAGGCTACATGATTAAATAGTAGCAGCAATGTAGTAATTGCTAATCAGATACTTTTTATACATACTAAACAACTCGGTTTCTAGT
>JAAECE010000011.1:660000-897425 GCA_010203745.1 Mucor lusitanicus
TACCCCTCATGGTTTTTGTTAAAAATCAAACGATCACAATTTTGAAGGCGAAAACGACACTTTTTACTATGATATATATTAAATCAAAATGACCGCACAGATGTAGGGTAACCTGTGCAACTGCTATTTTGAACGTTGTATATGCTAAATCTCGACTTTTCTTGGAAAGACTGCTTTTTATATTTTCTCAAAATTCTTTATCTTTTCATTCTAAAAGTAAATTAAAATTAACACCATTGAATGCGCCTTCAAATTCTCCCCTTAAGTTTATTAGAAAGTAGTATACGCTGAGCACACTTTCTATAGCTAATTTTAACAAAAATGTTTTCAAATGTCAAATTAAATCGATTTTGATTCAAAAAAATCATCACAAAAAAATCATTTGGGTACAGTCACCACAGTGCAAAATGTTCAGTGTACACGTCATTCAAATTCCGTGTGCTCAGCTTATTGGCTGCAGTCACCCTCAGCAACGCGTCTTTTTTTTTTCTCAGGCTCCCTTTCCACCCTGTTTTTGCACTGCACTTTTTCTATTAAACCATATACTTTTTATTACTTTTGATTGAATACAACACCACTTTTGCCAAAAGAAGTATACTTTTGCAACCACCAGTACCCAAGACGACATCTTTCAAGTTTGTTACAGTAGGTATCAGCCGATAAGAGCCACTTTTCGCGGTACAATATACAGTAATACTAATTACACAGTTTATTTCAGGCCAGTTGGTTGAAATATATTCATTGTGTTTGTTGGTTTGTATTTGGTTTGTATATTCCCCTTCTTTGGTTGCCATGGATCACATTCATTCAACCTTTCACTACTTTCTTTCTCGTGATACTGTGCATTCTGTATTAGTTTGCTCTATTGCGATTTTTTCTTTCGCCCTTTTTGCACGCAACTATTATTTTTCTGTTGCTGTACCACAGTGCTATGGTATATCTTTTGATGCATTGTATCGCTGGCAGTGCTGCTCTATTGTTGTGGAGTAGCCTTGCATTATTTTTGTTCTTCAGGTATTATTACTTCTTCTGTAATACTGGTCGTATTGGTGTTCTTGCTTCGTATGAGGCAAACACGACGGTACTTTTTTGTACTACTTTTTTTTTTTTCTTGTACTCGTCGTTTTGATGATACACATTGCATGTTATTACCTTTTTGTATGTAACTGTATTGCAATGTTTCTGTTCTTCATCACATTCTAGTGATGCCCTCTTGTCACTTTCCCTTCCTTTTTATGGTTCTTTGAGCCATAACCCTCTTTTTTCGTTGTGTGGATGTGCCTATCGTTGAAGCACAACTAGATTTGATTCAGAGGCTAAGGGGTAGATAGGCTGCCCTCACTTGATTGGCATCACTTGCTTGGTGCTAATTGAGAGTCTCAAGCGTTTGCATTATAAGCTGGGGTGTGTAGTAAGGCATATTCTAGCATTTTAGGGGTTTTTGATGATAACGTAGCTTAATACTAGTGTATTCGGCTGTGTTTAAAATTCCGCCTAACAAAAAACAAGGGAGAACTATGGCAAAAATTTTCAAAGTCCGCGGCGTTTAAACTAGCTTTTTAAGCGATTTTATTGGCTCAAATTTGGAGACAGCTCAGAGAAATAAAGCATTGATATTGAAACCAAAAATGTGACTAAAATGAGAAAAGCAACATTAAACATTCAGAATTGATGGTACAAATGGCTTACGGTAATTACACACAATACCATCATAAGTATTAGACATGATCAAATACATTCACTATCCTAAAAAAGACATTTGAGTAAATCTAAGCCTGCTGTTCACAACATCATCCAAAAGTACAATTTTACATCATTGGTATCAAGTCAATAGAGGTTTTCGGATTCAACAATAATATGTAAGCATGTACCTATGCCAATTTCGCGAGAAACACAGTGGATTAGACAAGTGGTTGTTGAGTGATGAATGGTTTTGGAATAGAGCGCTTCAAGTGTCATGCATCGTGATAGATGCTGCAGCAAATCGAATTGCCAAGTATCATTAGCACTGATTGTACATCGACCGCAATGAATTCACAAATGACAGTCGATAATTCACCTTTTGAAGAAATCCTATAAATGCTGATGATATTGCTGCTTCAGTGTAGCCTTGTCTTGAATAAGTGGTGATGTACAAGAAGATTATCACTACTAGCAAATTCAGGACGCAGCCTTTTAGCAAGCAATATACACACCCGCACGTTGAAATCAGCATACAAGAGTCACAGGTAAACTTGTTTAAAATTCTTTTTCCTTTTTGTCTTGTGCATATCACTTTGTAAACGCATAGACAGACAGAACAAATATGGACCATTTGGTAGCCTCGGATAGTAACAAGACTATCTTTTGCGTTGAATGCAATGACCAAGAAGTAAGCGTCTGTTTCTTGTTTTCCCTGCGACATCAACTAACGATATTGGTAATAGGCTTCCGTCTTTTGCGAGCAATGCGACGAGGATTTCTGTGAAGTTTGCCATGGTAGAGTACATGTGAACGAGATATACAACGCCACTAGTTAGCTGACATGCTTGATGAAATGCAGGTATGCTCCATCGTACGGGCACTCGTAAGCTTCACACTGCAAAGCAATTGAACCCGACACAGGCCAGAAAAAGCGAAAATACAACAGACAATGCAAATACAGCAGCAGCCTCGAATGGTGCCAAAAAGGTGAATATAGGCATCACATTAGTTGGACATGGTTTGACTCAATTGAATTGGATACAGAATGAAAAAGGGAGAGAGGACGCCATTATGAAACAAGCATTGATGGATATGGATGGTACCATTATCAACAGCAGCGGCCCTACTTTTGGAGACTATATGGCAAAGAGGTACATTTGATACTAGTTGAAACGGTATCGATTGCAGGAGATTGATAGGATTTGACGACTGTAGATCAAAGACAGTGCCATTACGACTGGATGCTGAAGAGAGACAGTTTCTGAGATTGTAAGGATCACAGTAGAAATCACAAAATTGGGAAAGCAACTGACAGGTTTGACACCACCAGACTCGATGCTGCACTGAACGTATCCGAATACACTGACAAGATCGACATCATTTCATATTCCAACAAAGCCAAGAGAATTGTGGGCCAAATCAAGGACCTGTGTTGCATCATTTCAGGGCTGCTTGTTGCTGGAGACTACAAGACTGGAGCACAGTTGTTTGCAAAGAGAAGTATTAAGGACAACGAAGAGATTTTCCAGCGTATTTTCGAAGTTGGCAGACGGTAAGTTGAGGGGGGGGGGATGCTGGTGTTAGCCTGTGGGACTAATGTCTGCTATAGTCATAAGATCATGAACCCTGAAAAGATGAGATCCAACTATGGTAAACTGATGTACATGCTGATGGATTCTGTGATCCCAGAGGTAGAGGATTATTTGGGATTTTCGTGCGTCATCCCTATCAAGACAGTGTACGATTTTCTCAAGAGCCGTGAGAGCGTGGATGTGTTGCATGATGAAAACATTGTACTGGCGACCAGAGAGATCTCCTCTGAAATGAAGACTCGCGAACAGATTGATGCGGAAGTGCAGCGAAAGCAGTTTGCTATTCAAGCCATCTGTGAAAAGCATGCCAATGACAGTATTAGTAAGGAAGAGATTGAGCGCTGTCTGATGTCCATGTCAGATAACAATGCCTTTTTAAAGGCAAACAGGTGAGTCTCACCCATTAGTACATGTGCTTTCCAGACTGATCCAATGGAATTGACAGAGATCCTTGCGATAAAATGCTCAAATACCTATCAAAATACTTTACACCTACCAAGCACGATCATGGTTATTCGTTGGCCATCTCAGCAGGCAGACATGGTCATCGTTTAACCCATTCTCATTCCACTCAATACACCTACGTATATCAATCAATAACTTTATGGCGCGAAATCATGAACGAGATGTTTTTGCTTTGGAGCATGGCAGATGAAGATTTGATTTCACCGAGCGCCTATAGACTGACCAACACAGGTCAGGGCCTTCAGCGTATCCAGCCTTGTCCTAATGTCTCTCGCGCAATTCACAAAATCTTGAACCGAGCTCACAAAAAATGTGGCTCCTGGGTTGGCAGCAGTGTTGTTCATTTGGGAGATAAGAATGTGCCAAATTCCTTCATGTTTATTGACAAGGTATGTGTGTGCAAATCACGAATCATAACTATAGCGTTTCTAAGGTTTATCCTTACAGTACAACCAAGTCTCCCGTATCTTGACACCTATTGTCAGTACATTGGATAAACTAGAGGCACTTCAAAACGACCCTGAAGTGGCAGCCTATGTGACAAATGAGTTTGGAGGCATTGAGCAGTGTAGAAAAGACATTTTATGTAAGTGATCCGCGCGATTGAATAGCCCGTCAAAAGCAGGCAGCTCATGCATTTGATGCAGATGATTTCTTCAGACATGGCTTTGATGGCTCTGGTGGTGACAATTACTTTGACGCTGGTAGCTGTATAGATGGCCGACTCACTTCAGCTTGGAACTGTAAGTTTAAACCTTTGAGAGGAAATGCAAGTGTTCTAAGCTTTGTTTTAAACTTTAAGGGTGCTCCAATATTGAGAAGAAAAAGTTCTTTCCAATCTTTCTAATGACGGTAAGTGCTTATTTGGTAAAAGGGGGGCTTCTTGTTTGAGGAAAAGGAGCAAAATGTCTCATTGCATGGAAATTTAACCTTTTACACTAGGGCTTTGTTGGATTTGATGGAACTGAATGGTAGAGTAGAAGCGACCGCAATAGAATTCAAGATGTAAGATTATGAAATAAAAGGAATTGTCTTGTAACATATGATGGTCGAAACCCCTTTGCCATGACCCGCAAGAAAAAAAAGCTTCTTTTTGAGCCATGTTACATGGAATATGCCAATTAAAGAAGTGCGCACACTCCATGAGATGGGTACAATCATAAGATGGAGCATGTCGATCACTACATGGTTGCAATGACAATATGCTACACGTATGATTCCAACAACTCGGCACACTAATCAATGGAACATTTGCACATGCTCTGCCTCTCTACTTCTCCTTGCGCAGCTTCTTTCACAAGGCACGTATCATGTCCAGAGTAATGGGCATAATAGAGCAGACATGCGAATGCTGTTGTACGGGAGCGCCTCGATTGCTGCATTGCATCTTTGCTGCATTATGAGTAACCATGCACTTTCTTCGTTCAAAACATGAGATAGGCTTTTCTGATTTACAGTGATCATCAATCGACATTGAGAATGAACAACTCCCTTTCCTCTAGCTTGTCTTTTTACAAGCTATTATCGGTTTATTTCAATCAGGTAACGGGAACAGTATATACTCATTTGCTAAAGATGTACAATAAGGAGGTGTATGCACAATCTACACAAAAAAAGAGTGAGAGCAAAAGACAGAAGAAGGGAGAGATTGCTAAATGACAACCCTTGCGTGTGTACAGGCGGATATATTTCAATTTCAATCAAGCAAAGCACCACATCTTGGGTATAAACAAACAAACAATTCAATTGTGTGGGTATATGATATAATGACGTTGATCAATAGGAACCCCCACTTGCAACTATCATTCTGATTAAACAGGCCTTGTCTCTATCAATTTAGAAGCGACGTGGAGCTCCTAGGTTAAAAGACCCTTTTTGCATGGCGCATGGGTGATGGATGTCATGTAAAAAAAAAGCTGGAGTACTGTATAACTGTCTCTGCAGACACTAGAGGATTGTACAAGACAAGATGTATACTCTCCTTTAATTTCAGCCGTATAACAACAACAGTCTATTATTATACATGTATGAAGTGTCTTGATTCGTTTCAGAAGGCCACCCTTTTCCCTTTACCTGTCCTTTGGGTCCACATTTAGCTAAAAGGTTTGTCAAAGAGTTTACTTTTTTTAGGTGTCTATAAAGCCTCCCCCTTTTAATTATGATTCGCCCCTATTGAGAAGAGAAAAGTAGCGCAAGTATGTTTATCACTATGCTGGGCATGTTCTGACACTGATGATCTGTATACATTTTAGAAAGATGGTTTCCAAGCAGCCTGCTGCTGTCTCTCCATGGCCATCTCCGTTCGTGGATGGACCTGACCTTTGAGTACCCCACATCATGTTGCGGAATGCGTTCAATAAAGCCAAGAAGGGGGACAACATTGTTTATATAGTCAACTTCTAGAAGAATCAACAAAATTAACATGAAATATTGCAAAATAATATTCATGTACGGTTCATGCACTATCCCAAGAATACATACATAAACACACTTGCTGGCCTCCCCCTTTTTCCCCGTTCTCGCCCTTATCTTTTTTGCTTTTTGACCAAGATCAGACATTTTGCAAGTTATCAAATGTATCTACACACGCAGAAGGCGGACTGAGATATGTGCCAAGTTTTAAACATTGTGTATGGACAATAGCAAATGTCCATGTCAAACATGCTATACGTAATGGAGAATATATAGTAGATGCCCCTTTCAATATGTCTGATTTTCCTCTCAATGTGTGTGTGTGTCTTCCACTCCCTTTGATCCCCTCCCCCTTCTAAATTGATTTATATATATAAAGGTTGTTTTTTAATGTATCACATAAAATAACCCTTTTTTTATTATTTGCCCATCATTGTATATAAATACAATCAATTTTTTTTGTACATTACTCAATAAATAACATCAACAGTGTCTGTGTAATCTGTGTGCTTGTGTGTGTGCCTGTGTATTATTGTACATGTATGTGTGTGTGTGGCAAAAAGAGATATAAACATGTACACATAAATTACAAATTAACGCTAATCACATTAATCATTCAAAAGAAAAATAAAAATAACCAGCAAAAAGAGAGATCAGCAAAATACAAGGTAAATCCTACTACTCAAATGACATGTATCAAAAGCGCTGCCATGCTCACCTCTCTTCCGCAGATATCAACATGCTTAATGAAATGTCCTCTTCAAGCGAGCTATTTAAATTAAATTATTTTGATAGTCAAGGATGGAATCATCATCAACAACACATGGATACAACTGCAACTATTCGAAATCCAATTAGTTACAATCTTGAAGAGGATCGTAACAAACACCATCTCCGTCACTTTAGTGCAAATGACAGACGTATCCGAAATTCTACATATTCACCATCTTCTTCAACTGCTTCTTCTTCCTCCTCCTCTTCTTCCTTTTCAACATCTACTTTTGCACATCAACATTTACCATCGTCCGCTGGTGTTGCTCCCATGTCTACTTGTATCTCCTCCCACTTGGTGTCACCATCACACACTTTTAATGCAAACATAGCATCCAATGCCAGCATGGAACTTGACAAGCAAGCATCAAATCCAAGGTATTATTTACTATAGTCGCTGGTGGCAATCCTATCAAAACGGGGTATGAGGGGAGTGATATAATCTATTCAACATAGTAGGGGAAGTAGGGGCATTTGTCTATCTATCAAGAGGAAGAAAAAAAAGCGGGCAGGAGTGTAGGAGCAAAAAAAGATTAAGAAGAGGGGGGGTTAAATAGATAGATCAATATGAGTGCGTGAGCGAGGGGACGCTTAACCTGGGCAGGAGAAGCCGAGGGGATGCAGAAACACGCTTACGTCTCTAGGTGATTTGATTTCATACGAAAAAAGAGTGGGAGAGAGGTAAATTGTAGTGGGGTATTTCATTACAAGTACAGGGATTGCCATCTAAATTTAGAGTTATATAACTTGTTGATTCATCTAACGCATATTACATAATAACAGGAGACTTCGCTTTGAAATTGTGCTTGAAGGTGAGAAGATGCTTGCTGTGTCTTATACATGTTGAACTGACTCTATGATATTAGCTGCAACTGCTGTGACGCAAAAGGCTGAAGAATCTGCAATTACATACCTGAATCGTGGTCAAGTCTATGGGATCCAGCTCAATGACAAACGAGGCCTTGATCAAATTGTTACAAGCACACTGTCTATTGCATTTCATTCTTCATCGCACCGTCGCACTGCTGAGAGCTACTGGAAGTTTTGGATTGGCCAACAAAAGCAAACCGAGGCTCGTGCTATTGACATTGGTATGTACCTGGATCCGCATGAAACGGGCACATATTCTAACGCTGCTTTGATCAAATAGATCCAAGTCAATCTACGGGTATCACCAACCTGAACTTTCCAAGCTTTGATAAAATCTCATTTGACTGGAATGGCAAATACGGCGCAAAGATCTATGTTCGCTTCAAATGTCTCTCTACTGATTTTTCACGCATCAAAGGTGTCAAGGGCATTCCGCTCAGAACTCAGATGGAAACCCACGTTGATGCTGATCTGGCTGCTGGTGTGCCTGAATTAGATGAGGTCTGCTTCTGCAAGGTCAAGCTGTTCAGGGACAAGGGTGCTGAACGGAAAAACAAGGACGATGCCAAGCAAATTTCTAAACAATTGGAAAAGGTCTATGGTACGATAATTGCAATAGCATCATATATACTGCTGATCCTGTACTAATTTATCTCTATTTACAGGCAAAGCAACCGAGCAATCCTTGCCCTTGATGTACAATGTATCCTTGCCTTATTCTATCTTTGGCGAAATACCTACATCTTCCACGCTGGATACATTTGAGCATGCTGCAGATGACTCCAGCTTCTCTATGCAACTGAACAAGGTAGCAAGATATCATACCCGTGTAATGACAGCACCCAATCCAGTATTCCACCATAACGTGCCTGCTAGCTGCTGCAAAGAGTCATCGCCTTTAGCAACGGGCAATATGAAAGATGCGTCTGATAATATACCCTCTCCTCCCGTCGTGCCAAGCTCCATCAACACTGCAACTACTGTTCTGTCTTCTTCTCCAATACACAGCACCCTTGCACCAAATGACTGCAATACAAGCACTGCCTTTGCAGCCAAGACAGAGGAAAACTACGATTTCTACAACTACTTGACACAGCAACAACAGGCACTTGCAACGCTACCCAACATTGATACCAACAACCTCACACTCGACACCATTTCTCTTTCATCTCAGCAAAATCTGCTGGATACCGGCCTTGATGATCTAGGAACCACTCCGTTTGATGAAGATTTACCTCCTTTAAGCGCAGACACATTATACACACCAAACACTATGCAACCAACGCCCAGTGACTATCAGGATCAGCACCATGCAATGACAACATTTGAAAAAGCATTCTATACTCACAACAGCAATCTTATACTCACACCTGATTTGATCATGGATCCTCCTTCATCACACAGCGCATTTACCTATCATCCACCAAATATAAACAGCACGGCACTGGAAACTCCTTTATTAACACCTGCAGTAGCAGCATCAATCATCGCAACATCCGCTTCGGTAAACACAGCTTCTATTTACGATGTCTTTACACCAGAGGAAATACAGCAACCGCATCAATCTTGCTCCATCACACCCACACAGGATGATGCTCATGAGGGCTCGACATCTCCACGAGAGGCCAATGCTTTGCAACAACAACAGCGAGATTATTTCTGCGCCATGCAAACAACACCCTCCAATCTGTCTTTGCTACAGCAACAGCTACAACTTCATAACGAAACAGCCAGTAGTATCATCCTCAATAGCAATGCATTATCCAGCATGCTGTTGCTCTCATCACCACCCAGCCAACAAGAACAGCAAAACCATGGTGGTGTGCTGAGAAAAAAATCTACCGCCTCAATCAAAAAGCAGCAGCAGCAGCAGCAAGAAACTGCAGATTACAACAGTGACTCCAGCAGTGCTAGTGGTGGTAGCCATCAATCTTCATCTAAAAAGCGTCGCTATTACACATCTTGTCCTATCTAAATCCATGAATAATCCTATATAAAAAATGTAAATAATAATAAAAAAAAGTTACTTCAAGTGCATTATTAGTTGATCCAGTAATCAGATACTATAAATAGAGCCCTTTCAAGTAAGAAGTCTATGCCGTTTAAGCTTTTCGTATCATGATATCAGACAAAACACATGGTCAGGGCTTGATCCTGCCAGCCATCCGCCGCCGCCGCCGCCGCCAAAAATTATTCATTCTCCGTCTTGAATTCTTTTTTCACTCGAAATAACAGCTTTTGGGTCCAAAAATGAATTCCAACGACTTATTTTGCTGAAACCGTCTATGTAAAGTGCGATATAGACCTATACTTCCTAATTATTTCTAAAAGTGAATTTTGACGCGCATCTAATGGTGCCAAATAAAATAAGTGTTATGAATAAGAGTGCTAAGCAATCTTTGAAAATCCGAAATAAGGTTTTCGGCAAAAATATCAAGATTTTACATATAAACGTCTCACAAACAAATCTTTAGGCGGCTGCCCTGAATCGAGAGGAACAATCTGATATAATATGTGCCATAGCAAAAGTGTTCATTTTCATGTTCAAAAACGCAATTGTTTGATTTCTTATCAAAACCATGAGGGGTACCTCACGGGGCAACTGCGCACACATCCCAAAATTTCTTGCGCACACATCCCTGATTTCCATATATGGTAGTTTTGTAGCTCTGATTATTTTGCATGGAAATAGTTCTATTAGACCTGAACAAAGCTTCCATTGCGTTAGCAATTAGTTTTATTACAAGTGTTATACCTTCTAGTAGAATAAAAAGGCGTAAAGTACACAAAATTGCTACTCTGGGCTTACTGGCACGTCGTATGATTTTTGGGCGCGGTCGTTCGTTCATCCCATGAAGAGATTTATATGTTATTTTGATGTAATAGAGCTTACCGTGTGGTTGTATATCTAATTTACTTTGTATATATGTGGATATGTAAATACGCATGTGTGATAGTGGTGTTTCTCATCACACTTCGATTCCCGTTGCGGACACATCCCAAATCACAGTTGCGCACACATCCCAAATCACAGTTGCGCACACATCCCAGATTGCAGTTGCGCACACCACATCCCAAATTACAGTTGCGCACACATCCCAAATTACAATATTGAGATTTGGGATGTGTGCGCAATGAAGTTTAAATACATTCTCGCTAAACAACTTGACAAATACGAATACAGCGACCCTGTTTAGTGAGAAGCAATAGACAGAATTGCATGAAAACTACGGGTAAAAGACTTAAACGCTCTATAAAAATGCGCAGCTCATTTACGACTTATTTAAATCAAATGTTGAAAGATCGACTCATATAGCATAGTTACTATATATGGGCTGCGGGGATGTGTGCGCAGACACCCCCGGTACCTCATGTTTTTTCGTCAATTTTCAATCATCCCAAAAAAGTTGTGCAAAGGTGCCAGAAAGCAACTTTTGGACGAGAGCAATTGTTTGGTGCTATTTTGGCGGCTTGAAACTGCTTTTAACACGAAAAAATGCGGTTCTTATCCCCTTACATTTCGCTGTAATTTCACATTTGCAGGCAGTAAGGTGCCTCAGAATACGTTACGTGGCCTCAAATCAGTTTCACTTACTGGTTTGGACGTGCACCACTCATGAACACTCAGATATTTGGATAGTAACGACAATAAACACGTATTCAATGAGTGAAAATCGTGCGTCGTCTAATTGAGGCTGTTTTCAGCCTTAGAGCCACAAGTGTATTTTCAAAACAGGATCTGCTTCAACTATAACTCACTTACAATCATAATGATGAATACAGAAATATGTCAAAAGGCTACTTCAAGGTTTGAATTGTCGACATTTTGCGTCATTGATTTCATTGATATATGATCATGACGCAGGAATCTCGCGAAGCAGTGCTTGATGTATGGGATTCATCAGGAATTGAGGTTTGATATCGCATGACGTATAGGTGGCTGCTTCAGTCGTAAAATTATGCATCAATTTCTCTTGATTACATATAAATACAAAAACTGAAGTGAATTACGACAGGAACCCTCTTCTTTTTTGTCTTCCTTACAGCAGCATCCCTATTATTATGGCTTTTACATCTGAATTTTGGGCCAATCTATCGTGCGAGGCGCAAAAATGGACAACACAAGCTGCTCAAGACGTTGAAAGCTTCTTAATAAAAGCCATTTTCGGTACTTCCAATTACTGCAATGAAGTAAATAGTGATAGTCAAAAATTCGCCAAGCAAGCTGCTCAGAAATCCCAGGATATTGGCGAACAAATCGCGTACGCTATTCAAGAGCTTGGTCAAGAACTACATAAGCGTTTTGCAGGTCCTGATAACCTTTCAAGATTACTTAGATGTGACCAGCTAAACGAAGAAGTCCAGGGCCTCAAGATAAATCACCAACAATATCTAGGACAGTTGGATGCTGAATTGAGAGGGTGTTTGAATGATTTGGAGCATTTCGAGCAAGCCATCAAAATCAACCCATCTTCATATGGTACCTCCCTGGACAACCTCTCTCGATCGTTAGAAAGGCTCAAAACAATCAATCAAGATCTATCAAATCAAATAAATCGGTGCCGTAAGCGCGTGATGCAAGAAAAGCCAAGCATGTCTCCTGGAAGCATTTTTCGTGGCATGGAGCTTAACGCTATGAATGTACTCTGCGCCTTTTTTTAGGAAAAAGCTTCTCTCATTGTTTGCCCATGGAACAACACAGCTTCCAGCCGCATTTGGTACCATTTCCGCTGTTACTGCCGCCATTGCCATTATTTATCTGGTGGCCCAGTTCTTTTATCGAACCTATTTGGCTGCAAAAGCATCAGATCGCCTCAAGCAGCTGGAGGAAGACTTGAGCGATATTGAAGCGAAGAGCACATACACGTTTCAGGCTTTGGATAAGATTTGTGGATTAGCCTGTGGTCAAGTTGTACTTTATTCAAGCGATGTTAATGGATGCAAGTCTGCCTTGGAAGATGAACTCAAAAACAGCTTGGAGAAACTCTCTCTTGTTGCAACTTTGCACGAAAAGAAAGATCAATAGCTTCATGACAATACATCTCCATAAAAAACAATAGTTTGAAAACAAATCATACCAATAAACCCATTAGCTATCTTTCATTTCATCAAAATGATACCATATGTAGTCCCTTATTTTGAATTGGGTAATGGAGGTGATCCTACAAATGTCTCCTCCCCCCCTTTTACTTGAAACTCAGTGATTTCCCAAACAATGAATAGAAACACGCTACACTTCTCTTTTTCCCAGCTTCTGTAACATTAAACTATGAGCGACAACGCTTCTGTCATGAATGTAGATGGGGCTTCCGTTTCAGAAGCCATTCTGTCAGCCAACGAGACAAGAGACATTGTATTGCCAAATCAAAATGAGCATGTCGCTCACATTGCTGTAGACGTAGGTGCTTTTGGACAACAACAAACCGACAACCTGCTTTATGCTCATTGATATTGTATGATAGATTGGTGGTTCACTGGCCAAGATTGTCTATTTCACATCCTCAGCCGATAGAGAAGGTGGTAGACTTCATTTCAAGAAAATAGAAACCGAGAAAATAGACGAATGCATTGACTTTATTGCTGATCTTGTTGCTGACGCACGTTTGCTTACACCTGAAAACACAAACTATGTGCTCAAGGCGACAGGAGGCGGTGCCTACCTGTTCTTTGACAAGCTACAAGAGAGACTTCCGGGCGTCACTATTCAAAAGGAAGATGAAATGGACTGTCTCATTACGGGTAAGCAGTGCTGTTTATGCAATAAAGGGGTGGCATCAGTAGTAATAGCAAACTAGGGCTCAACTTTTTCATTACCGAGATTCCATACGAAGTGTTCACTTACAACGAACAAGAGACGGATCCAATGCGATTTGAAGAGAAAACTAGAGACATTTACCCGTACATGGTATGATTTGCAACTCTACACGGGTGGGCATCTTGAATTAATGCATGACATTGTGTAGCTGGTAAACATCGGGTCAGGTGTGAGGTAACATAAACTGTGCTTATGGGGAAATCATGTTACATTTGATTGAGCAGCCATACTTGATAGCATACTCAAGGTGACAGGGCCTGACGAATTCTCTCGTATCAGCGGTACATCTGTAAGTGCAATTGAGTGAGGCGCTCATGAAAAGTCAACTAATTGTGTAGCTGGGAGGAGGTACTCTTTGGGGTCTTATGTCGTTGCTAACAAAAGCAACATCCTTCGATGGTAAGCAGAGTATGGCATGTTGGATCAACCGATGGCTTATCCCATTCACTGTACTAGAAATGCTGGAGATTTCAAAGGATGGCGACAACAAAAATGTAGACCTGTTGGTGGGAGACATCTACGGCACAGATTACACCAAATTAGGGCTCAAAGCGACCAAGATTGCGTCGAGTTTCGGCAAGGTATTCAAAAAGGGAGTGCAGCAATCTCAGGACGATTTCCGTGCGTGTGACATAGCAAAGAGTCTGCTGTTCATGGTCAGTAACAACATTGGACAAATTGCTTATTTGAATGCCAAACAACACAACCTGAAACGCATCTATTTTGGCGGCTGCTTTATTCGAGGACACCCCATCACCATGAACACGCTGTCCTATGCCATCAATTTCTGGTCCAATGGGGATATGAAGGCGCTGTTTCTTCGACATGAGGGACATTTGGGAGCGACTGGAGCCTTCCTTAAGCACTCGGTCATTCGTAGAGCCAGACACTCATTCTCATTTTCCGAGAACAATTTTATACCTCAAGTAAATCCTGATCCCAAGAACGTGTATGGCGTGTTGGAGGAAACCAATGTAGAATTACGCTCAGATAAATAAAACGGTTGTTACTGTTGTGTAGCTTGGCAATGGAGATCACTGGAGAATCAAAGGGGCGGAGATCATTGGTGCGTTTTAGGCAATGCCCGTAGCAACAGTATATAAATCTCTCTTCTCGGCTAAAGGAGCATTTATTTTTTTTTTTCGCCTTTTCGTCTTTTACCCTATATAAATAACATGTCATTCAACGATTTAGAGCAAGGCTTTGGCGTATCCACATCCGCAAGAACGAGGGTGCAACAGTCTGGTAGGTCGCCCCAAAGGGATATAGTAGTGCGAAAATACTGATGTCTAGCAGAGGGCACTGATAGCGACTACAAGTCTTTGACTCAGCGAGTATCCCAACAAGTGTTTCATATCAACGGAAACATCACAAGCATTGAGCGATTAGTTGGATTCCTGGGCACATCCAGAGACACACCAGACATTAGAAACAAGCTGTAGGTATCCCCCATATCCAGCCATCATCATCATGATTATGTGATGCCAACCTTCTGGCCTAGACATGACGTAACAGAGGGTACAAGAGACCTGATCAAGGAAACAACATCCAACATCAAATTGTTGACTCAGTACACGACATCAGATCCCAAAAAGACAGTGAGTGTTTTTTCGTCGTGTTGATGCCATGTTTGCATTTCAGCTGACAATATCTTAAGCGCCAACGCAAGCTGGAGCAGCAAAAACTATCCAAAGACTTTCAAAAGGTATTAGCCGAATTCCAAAAGATCCAGAGAGAGTCAGTGTCAAAGCAACGAGAGTACGTCGACAAGAAGAAGGCCACAACCGCTGCACTGCAATCACAAGTAGACGATGAAGAGGGGGATCAAGTGCAGCAGCAAGAACAACAGCAGTTACTGCAGGCGGATGATGCTCAAAGACGCATCCAGATTGAGGCTTTGGACAATGAAATCGAGTACAATGAGACCCTGATCTCTGAGCGCGAGGGAGAGATCCAAGGCATCGAGCAAGGTATCACTGAACTGAACGAAATTTTCCGTGATCTTGGTATGCTGGTGAACGAGCAGGACAGTGGTATTCGTAAGTAGTGTTTATGCCTGTAGATGATGGTTTATTTATTTGTTTTTTTTTCTTGATAGAGAGCATTTATGGAAACGTTTTGAATATATCTCAAAATACAAAGCAAGCTGCAGATGAATTAACAACCGCAAATCGCCATCAAAAGAGAGCTCGCAAGAACATGTGCTGCTTTATGCTCATTATCACCATCGTTGGCTGTGTTTTGGCCTTGATTATCGTCGTTGCCAAATAAGATCAACAAAATACCCCCCTTCTCCATCATCTATTACGAAATGTAATTTATTTGTCATTTACCGTGTTGAAAATATAGCGTCCTTTTCCTTGATGAGGAATTCAATAAATGCCATGTGCAATTTCATCTGTCCCAGGTACACAGCGGCATCAGCTGGGCTTGTCAAAATGTCATCAAATGCAACAGTCGAGCGAATCAAACTGGGCGAAAAGACAATGGCTAGGTTGTGTATGGTCATCTTGTTGCAGTCAGCGTGTTCAGATACCTGAGCCAAGAAGAAGACAAGATATTGCAGTAGTGCAAAATGATGTGGTTTGTCCTTGTAGTGGCACCTTAGTTTGTGTCCCAGATCGGCGGCATCTTCATTTTGGGAGTGCATTGTGACAAATTCGCTTGATATCAGTGGCCGAGGAAGGCCAGCGAGGAACATTTTGAGTAAGGAGGCAGCTGTATGAACATCCAGATGCTCAATAAACATGCTATGGTCTACATTGGATAGGTGATTGAGTGTACGTTGACATTATACGCTCCATATACAATGCCTCTTACTTTGATCCAGCTCGTTTCTTGCTTTACTGAGGTCAGCGTTTGAAGGACTCTTTCGAAAAATGCCCTCTTGTTGTAGCCCGTTAGAACGTACATGCTCTATAAGCTTTTGCACCACAGTCGGTATATACACATCACTCTGCTGATCGGATATGTCTACTCCCTCCACCTTAGCTAGGGCCTCTAGGTCTCTACCAAATACAAATTGCCCTGTAGGCGCTTCCTTCTTTTGATGTGCCTGATAATGATGGTGATGATGCGTGTGATGGTGATGGCCGTTGTTTCGATGGTGCGCATGTTGCGACTGGTCGTGGTAGTAGTGGTGGTGATAGCCAAACAACGAGTGTGGTAGGGCCAATTCGTATTCAACCACTTCATGAGGTATTTTAACATGAGCGAGATCAATAATCTTGTCTAATTCGTCTAATGTTGCAAGATATGACACCTTATCACTAAACTTGGGGCTGCAGATTTTATCTGTTGAGTATACCATACTTGACACTAATCTCGCGTTAAGTATAGACGTATCATACCTGATAATCTTGTTGGCAAGGTTAAACACATGTTGGTATGACTTTGACATGTGCAGCACGTACAGAGCCTTCAGATTCTTTTTAAAGCTGTGGTCCAACTGTCTATATGCTTTCAGTAACCAAATCCATGATGGTTTATGATGAGCAGGCGATGAAAAGAATATCATGGCGTAGTCCTTTTCCACATAGCTTTCCCTATTATGATGTATTAGTAACTAAGTGTTGGTAGATGTCGCATTTTGACACTTACAGCTTTGCCACGATATAACTAAGTGATAGATTATGTTCATTAGCTTACAATAGAGCAATGCTAGAAGCATATATGTATTTACTTGAGTAAAATATCGTAGTCAAAATCATTGGGATTTGGTAAATGACAGGCACTAAAGACGATTGTTTTTGTTCCAAAATGATCAACCCCTACCGTATAAAGTACTGTTAGGCATCATTTTTCATTTTGCCAGCTTAATTTCAAGCGACTCAAATACCTCCATCATAAAACAGGTGCATCGTTTCAATTTTCTTATTGTGAGCATCGCACTCGGATGCTGAGTGATGCGAGTGCTCAAATCTATGTTTGACGGGTTTGGGAAGTACGGACAGAGATGGCATTTGAAGCTGGAAGTGCAGAGCCAGCTGCATAATGATGTGTGGTTTATATATGCTTTCAAAACTGAGGGCATTGATTGTATAGGAGATGTTATCGGGCGTCAATTACAATTAGCCATGTAAAATGTTGCATATACGTATACATCAAGAATGTCTAGCATTAGATGAATCTTCAATTGTTAATCCGAGATTTCGGAACAATGAAGATCCACATGAAAGCGTATTTCCCTGACAACAGTTTAATCTATTACTGATGCAACATGGCTCCATTGGAATATCGAAATTCGTGAGGTTTATACTAGTATTATATATAAGGACATGTACTACAGAAGAACATGCCAATTCAGCCAAGAACAGAGGATTAATCTTTCATTATACTACAAACATGTCTAGGGTCATCAAAGATGGAAAAAAGTTATCGCCGTAATAAGGGTCGCTAATGAACAAATTTTTGGTACGGATTATCCTTTTTCTTGGATAACCAGGGTTACATTGGAAGTAAAGAAGCTTATTCATATTTGCAAGCGCATGTAAACCAAGTATTGAGCTTAGAGCTTTATATTAGACTCCCTTTATTACACATCACAGTGATAAATGCTAACCATATTGACCAAAGAGAGCAATAGAGTTTTAAATCATCGTTCCCATATCTTTTGCTTTGAGCTTGTGCATCAAACGCGCCAGATCATCATAGCTAGCCATGTAAGCTTCCTGCTAACTTGTACAGCAAGGTCTCTTTCCTATTTTTGAGGTTATACACATACCATCAAGAATTGCATGGTGTTAAAATTGAAGGATTGTAGAGACGACCTGTGATTTCCTCATATTGTTTCCAGAATAAGCGCCTTTATATTGTGCTTGTTGTTTTATTGATCGCATACTTTCAATCACTAAAATTCCACATTTCAATGTATCACTAACACTTGAGGAGCCTCTATATCTGTGGATCCGCCTATTTTACGATGCTCCACGTCTGTCTCAATGACAGTAACTCTTACACAGGCACACAACATACTTTCATTGCCTATTACGACTCAAAAATGCACAAGACACAGCAAAATTTAGGTGGATTTGAGTCGTGTTTTCTCGAGTTAGAAGCCGTTTTAAACCGCCAGAGTCGCATCAGACAATCTCTCTCATCTAGCACTATCATTCTGATATCTTTGCCCAACTTTTTTGGGATCATCGAAGATCGACGAAAAAGCATGAGGGGTACCTCATGATTTTCATTGAAATTTGAACAATCGCGTTTTTGAACACGAAAATGAAGACTTTTTCTATGGTACATGTTATATCAACTTGTTCCTCTTGATCCAAAGCAACCTCCCGAGATCAATTTTGTGAGACTTTTGTATGAAACAGTTGCCTTTTTTGTCAAAAACTGTATTTCATGTTTTGACAAATTTCTCGATTTTTTCATTTTAAATATCAAATTTAAAACACACCATTAGATTTGCCTCAAAAAGCACTTTTAGGATGTATTAGGAAGTATGGGATGATCATCACACTTTATATAGTAAAGCAAAGCAAAATAGGTCAAACGGTGTCCAAAAATCATTTTTTTTGGTGGCGGGCGGCGGCTGGCATAACGCAATGCACTGCTGAAAATGCTTCAAATCAATGCTGGCTGGAGGCTCACGACAAGAAGTAGAAATGTTGCTTGAGCTGACTACTATTTTTTGTTGTTGTTGTGTGTCTTTATATCTGATAGATTCCTTCTTTTTAGCAGTGTCAATAGAAGAGCCATCATGTGTGAAAGTCGAGATTTGCTGGATACTACATTCAAATTGCATACATTCCATTTCATCACACAATATCCGATGATCCAAACTTTGGTCAAGCAAACTCTGCACCGTGGTGCCCCATTATATTGATTCAGATCAGCTATACTATACATCAAAGCAGCTTTAGCAGAGTTATGTACTAGACGACTCAATGCTGATAGCAAATCAGAGCAATTAGTGTCTTGTTGTCAGCCGAACAATCTGATCAAATGAAAATCAAACAAATGTCGACACCATTTTCATGTGTCAATTTAAAATGAAATCATCCATACTAAAAACACAATTTTGAAACTAATAGAAAAGCGTGCGCGTGTGTGTGTAATAAACAGAAGTAGAATTGTTTCACGAAATGCCGTACATCAATGCGACTTGAAGACAAAGATCAAACTTGTTGTTGCTGCCAGATCCCTGAATACATCGGCAGTAAAAAAAAGGCCCTTTGACCATGCATGCAGAGGTGGCTGCAGTGTAAATGTATGAAAAAAAGTGCGTTTTAACGTTTCTTGTACGCCTGTTGCCGGAAGCAATTCATCTTTTGTTTGTTTTTATCAGAATAGCTAATATGGTAAATCCGGCTTTTTTTTTGTTATGATGATGAGAGCGATATGATAGAAAACAGCCTCTCGCTCGCTTGTATCTCTTTCTAGACGAATTTGTGGTAGACATGGTGATGAATATCAGTGTAAGCATCACAGCAATTGCTCTGTCAATCCCACAAGACATTGCATCCCATGAAGCCTCCATGTATTTGTTTGCGTTCAATTTCAAAGCAACATGTTTCAGCAACAAATCCTATTGTTTGATATGAGCCCAAACAACAGAAATCATTTCTGATCATGGTACGTTGAATACAACATGATGCATCAGCGATTGATGTGGAGCGAGTCTAAAGGAGATGAGTGGCACACACACTCTCTCTCTGTCTCTCCTTTTTTCAACATTTGGTGTATTGCTGAAATTGAGGGGGGAGGGAAAAAAGTACATCAAGACTGGATCTTTCGGGTCAAGCAAACACACGTGTTAATTAGCACCTTACTTTAAACAAGATCATGTCAAGCCGAATCATCAACCTTTTCGTCTAAAGGAGGATATCGCTTTTATTTGTTTATTTATTAAAGAGACCAAGAGGTGGAGGTGTCAGCCTGATTCCCTTTTTCTTTTCTTCTTTTCCAAATCTCTCTTTCTTTTTTACATAATGCATAAATCAGCCATTCTATGCGTGATAGTGACCCTACTGTGCTGTTTGAGAGCATTTCAGCTGTATTTTTCATCCACGCAAGAGCTGAGATCGGTAGAGGGTCACTCATGGCTACCTACTTCGACCAAAAAATTAAACTTTACTAGAGATTCCAACACTATTGATCGTCTCAAGAACGATTCTGTCGTCCTCGGAACCGCATCAGACAACATGTTTTATTTTGTCCATGTAATAAGAAAAAGGCACACATCTACATACCCGCCTCGCATTCATACTGATATCATTTCAAAAAGGCCACAGATCTACATTTATCGAGATTTCGACCCAAGGGACACACATACCACTTTTTACACTTCATCCAATCCATCTTGCCTGTTGTCAAGTAAATATATACAGCTGAACTACAGCCATGCAGACTACTAACAAGCTCTTGCTGATAACAGACCCGAGTTTGTTGTCGTTACAGGTGATTTAACAGACGCCAAAGATAAGAAGAGAATCACATCACAGCAATACATAGACGAATGGGATGTGTATCAAACAGCCATCAAGGAAAAAGTAACCGTTGATTGGTACGACATGCGAGGAAATCACGATTGCTTTGATTTACCCTCCTGGCAATCACGGGTGAATTACTACCGCACACATGGTCATAGTGCTGGCCTCATTGAGCAAGGCAAAGGCGTCTATTCGTGGCAGGTGAATCAGCCTACAGGCAACTATCAGTTTGTTGCCATTGATGCATGGTAAGCGACAGTTGCTCGATTTTTCGAATCAGCATGATCCAACCCCTATCATGTCCTATGTAGTCCCAAGCGTGGCCCATCTCGACCCTTGAATTTCTTTGGCTATCTCACATCCAAAACCATGGATCAGCTGGAGCATGCTTTGATAGCAAAACCCTATAACCATACATTTGTGGCAAGTATTCAATTGTGTCCACTCGTATCACTTGGGAATGGAATGTTCATGATTTTTTTCTTGTGTGTTTCATAGTTTTCGCATTACCCTACCTCCACCATGGTGTTTGGTGTTTCGAAAAAGGGAAGAACGTTTCGAGATTTAGCAAGCCATTACAGCATTTACTTTTGCGGTCATCTTCATAAACTGATAGCTGGTAAAAAGCATTGTGTAAATGCAATAATACTCCGTATGCTAATCATCTTTCTCTTGGCTTCATATAGGCTTGGGAGACGTACTCAAATCCTATGACCCTGTCACCAAATCACTCGAACTCGAGCTGGGTGATCTCAAAGAGCACGGACTCTATCGCATTGTCGCTGTAGACCATGATCTGATTTCATTTGTCGATGTGCAGCTACCACTAGACCAAATCCCCAAAAAGGGCCCTGTGAATGCGCAAGGCCTGGTCCAGCCAATGCAAGATGGCAACATCATTTGGCCACATCAGGTTGAGCCTGCACCTGCTATCCTGGTCACCAACCCAAAAGATGCTCGCTTCTCGATCCCGTCCAAAGAGCCATTATGGCGTATCCGTCAGAGCAGCCATATTCGATTCCTTGTGTTCTCGAATGAAACAATCGATAAGCTGCAAGTAGAAATCCTTATTGACGGCAAGTTACACCCGCATGAAGCCTCCTTTGTAGGTGATACAAAGAACCCACTCTGGGCTGCTGCTTGGGATCCCTCTGTGTTTGAAGATAGAAAACCACATCAACTCACAGTGCGTGTCACTGCTTCAGATGGCAAGGTGGGATTATCAAACACTGTTTTCCGTGTGGATACACACCGCATCAAGATTGGTGGAGGGTCGGGTGAGTTCATCATCAAGTCCAAAATGTCAACTGTGGTAAGTCAACGCCTGTGCAAGCCTAAGTATATCATTCACTGACCGCATTTGATACTTTCTGTATAGCTGCAATGCATCACCATCTTCACCATGGCCATCATGCTCCTCTTGCTGCTGATACCCAAATTCTTTGCACCACAACACGACACCGACATCTACAGCAAGAAGCGCATCAACCGACTCTTGCTGCGCATTCACACCATCGACCAGATTGCAGCCAAAACGCCTTACCTCAAGCTTCAAAAGAGCATCCTGACCTGGTCGTACAGATTTTTGCAACTGCCACAAGATCAACCCATTGTCTGGCACCTTACGTTTGTTTACATTTTGGCGCTTCTCACACTCCCCTGGTTCAGAGCCAATTTTATACCCTCTGCAGACACAAACGCAGAACGCTACGGCATCTTTTACATGTGGGGCATGGTCTTTGGCGGCGAATGGGTGCCTATTGCCGACACATGGATGTTTGCTGCCGAGCAAGTTACATTTGACGTGTTTGGCTTCTTCTTTCTCGTCACATGGAGAGGCACAGACGCCAACGATCTCTTGTGCCGTGGTGCGTCTGCCTTCCACAACAGCCAGCGCTATCCAAGCGACGCCAAGTCGTCTGCTACACCTGCTGCTGTCAAGGTCAAGCATCGTCGTCAATTGAATGAAATGGCATGGTTCAAGGGAATGGAAGTCGTCTATTGGCTTTGGCGGTCAAGCGAGCTTGTGGCCCTGGCGTCTTTTTATGGCGGTATCTGGCCAACCTTGGTTCTGAATATCAATGTCTACTGGATGCTCTTTTCAGGATACACCCTTGCATGGGGAAAGAACGGTGTCATGTGTAAGAGACGAAAGCAAAAGAATCGACTCTTGGTGATGGTAGAAGGCTGTGTAGCTTGTCAGCAACACGAGACCGTGGTCTCTTTGGTGGAGGACAGCGAAAAGAAGGCTCCATTGACTGATGATGGCACTGCACTTAATTACAACAGCAGTGCATCTATCAACGCGACCACACTCACGCAAGAAGAGGAACAGCAAAAGGTGGGCTTCATGAGCATCAGTAGCTCCAGTGGCAGTAGTAGCTGTAGTAGTAGTACGCCCTTTGATGGCCTACCCCATGTTAAGAGTAGAAAAAGACAGCTAAAGATCTAGTTGAGAAGCTGTATGTATTTTTAGCCCAAATAAATCGCGTGTTTGCCATATCCTTATATTACAAGAGGCCATATATACATAGTATACTGGCTTATAAAGATACTCTGCCGTGGTTTATAGGTACTAGCAGGTTTCATATTCATCAATTGCAATATGGCATGATACCGTTGAAATAAACGAGGCCCCCCCCCCTCTGATCTCCCCGCTTAAACTATTATTATAGTTTGGTTAAAAGACAACGACTCATTGTATCCTTATCATGTGCATATCGGAGATGCTGCTTCCTAACTAAATAGATGCACTGAAATGGAGTCTTTTTGTTGGGACCAGATCGCCCAGCTCAATTCTTGAAATGTACTAGGAGATTGGTAGAAAGCAATTAGAATTGGCAATTTAATGTTGAACAAATTGGTTTTGCAACAAAGTTTTGGTAAAGGAGTATGTGACAGACCATCCTTGTAGGGCAGCACCTGAAGTAATTGAGCGTACCGAAATTAATTAGGCCTGTACAGTGTCTTTTATCAGCTAAAGCTAAAGCAAAGCGCCAGCCTGAGCTGTGTTTGAATTTCAGGGCTTCTTCTGGTCCTTTCAGACCCTCCATTGGGACATCTGAAAACCTTCCAAGGGCAATTACACAAAATGTTATTATATAAGCAACAGGTATTTCTTAACACTTTTACATGATAAAAAGACCAAGGAATCCGATGGTACTACTTTCAAGTCAATCCCTTTAGTCTGTGCAAAGCAAATACCAAAAAACGCAAAACACGTTTTTTGAGGAAATGTTTACAAAACGCATAGTAAACTGACCAAAAAACAGTTTCACATGACGCTTTGCATTTATACGGTTATTTTGAGCTTAGAAACACTATAGTAAAAAACCTCATTTTTGAAGTGAAAACTTCCATCTTTTGAAATCATCAAATTTTCCTGTACAAGTACAAGGCAAAATTGATCAAAAATCGATGATCAAATTGTTCCTCAAGAAATCGCTGGAAAGTGATCCGTGGCCCAATGTCAGGTCGTAGAACACGATTGCAATTGTTCCGAGGCCGAGATTGTGTTTTTTGGGCAAGATACAAGCAATTGAAATTGCTATTTTTACAGTGGTAAATACATTTGAAGGCTGCTCACTCAATAATATGCTTGTAGATATCTGATCTGTTGGTCTACCATTGCTCGCATATAGCAGAACAGCGTAGTATCGGGTTCTTGGTTCATCAAAAGGGCGTAGATGTACCATGTAGTTGAGATGTATTATGCAAATTTGTAAATCTATACTTAAAAGATTGTAATAAGAAATCCTCCACTATGATTTTTTTTTTGCTATTGAATATTGTAATAGTTTTATTAAATTAAATCTAAAAAGTGTATGTAAAAGTAAATGTAGAAAAAATGAATGATGTTTAATTGTTGGTGGTGTTGCCGCCATTCAAGACTTGAGCAGCATGAGAAGTTTGAACTGATGAGAAACGACGCATTTCCTTGGGATCCATCTTGGATTTTGAGGAGCCCATGAGCTTTTGAGCAAAGTTTTGAGGACGTTCCATTGATCTGAGAGACTTTGTACGGTTAGCGTAGTATCTAGCAGAAGAAGTACCAGAGATGGCAGAGGCACGACGAGAGGCAGTGATCTTGGCGTCTTCGTGATCACCCTTCTTGGGCTCAAAGACACGTTGCATGGCAAACTTGAGGAGATCCATGGGAGCGAACCAGACAAAGTTCCAGATCCAGGCAATACCGGCCCAAGACCATCCACAGCCTTCAATTTGAGTGAAACCCCAGTCAGCATAGACGGCAATAAAAGTAGCGACCAGCTGGGCAACAATGAAGGAACAGACCAAGAAGATGGAAGGACGTTCAGTGAAGAACCAGCCACGAGAACGGGTGATAAAGATCAAACCTTGGGAAATGGTGGAGACTTGGAGATAGACGACAGAGTGAAGCAAGTAGTCGTTGGAGATATCAAAGAGCTTGACGCCAAACTTACGGTGGAAGAAGGTGGTCTTGAGAGCAACAGCGACGAAAGCGACGGTGGAGGCGGTAAGATAGAGACCGTACACAATGGCGTATGAGAAAATCTCTCTCAAGTTCCAGGAATCAGGGTAAGGAGAAGGACGGACACGATCCTTGGAAATGGTCATAATGGTACCATCGTTAAGCATAGCGATAATCAAAACCATGAAGGGAGGGAAATCGAACTGGAAAGCCCAGATAAGAATGGAGAAACCGACGACAATACGAATGGTAACGGAACAAGTATAGATGGAGTAGTTACGCATACGTTGGAAAATTTGACGAGAACCGATGATGGCTTCCACAATGGTGGAAAGACCAGGAGCGGTCAAGACGATATCAGCAGCAGAACGGGCAGCGTCAGAGGCATCAGCGACAGCGACACCGACATTAGCCTTGGAAAGAGCAGGGGCATCGTTGACACCATCACCAGTCATGGCAACCATAAGACCCATATTTTGCAGACGCTCGACAATTTCATACTTGTGTTCGGGATAGACACCAGCGAAACCATCAGCATGAAGCACCATTTGATCAACATCAGTATAACCAGAGCCGGCAGGAGGACCTTCCTTCAAGGTCTTGGACAAGAACATGTTATCACCCATACCGAGACGACGACCAGTTTCCTTGGCAATAGCAAGCTGATCACCGGTAATCATCTTGACACCAACACCGAGAGCTTGAGCACGGTCAATTGTCTCCTTGGTATCGCTTCTAGGGGGATCGTAAATGGGCAAAAGACCAACCAGCTTGAAGCCAAGACCTTCACTGTCAACAACACCAGAGGGAACTTCGTCAATAGCAACAGCAAGAGCACGAAGACCACGGCGGGCAAATTCATCGACATCATCGTTCAAAGCCTTGATTTGAGCTTCGTTCTTGTCACGGGTACAGAGATCCAAAATCATGTGAGACATACCCTTGGTAACACGGTACACCTTGCCATCATCAGCACGCTTGTAGGTAATTTCAGTACGCTTGATGACAGGGTTGAAGGGCTTGAAGTCCATTTCAGTGATACCATCACGGGCCTTGGTGGGGTCAGGCAGAGAGTTGACAATACAGAAATCAATGGCATCTTGGTTCTCAAGACGAGAGGCATAGGCAGAGAAACGAATGACATCTTCAGCATCGTATTCAGGACCATAGGTCTTGATGGTAGGCTTGTCGACAATCAGCTTGTTCAAGGTAAGAGTACCAGTCTTATCGGAACACAAGATGGTAACAGCAGCCATTTCTTCAATAGCAGTGATACGGGTAACGATGGCCATATGTTCAGCGAGTTGCTTGGCACCAATAGCGAGAGTAACAGACAAGACGGTAGGCATGGCAATGGGAATACCACCAATGAGCAAGACAAGCATGTTATCAATACCACGTCTGTAGGCGTAGTGGAAACGAGCATATTGGACGATAATGACAACAACCAAGAAGAGACAGATGGTACAGAGACAGAAATTACCAATCTTGGCCAGAATGGTCTGCAAATGGCCAACATCATCACCGGCTTCACCGACCAGCTTGGCAGCACGACCAAAGAAGGTGTTGGTACCAGTACCAATAACGACAGCTTCAGCTTCACCTTGCTTGACAGTAGAACCAGAGAAGACTTCATCACCGGCTTCCTTACCCACAGGCAAAGACTCACCAGTAAGAGCGGCTTGATCGATAGAAACATCACCGTGAGCCTATTATACAGCATGTTTCATAATTAATGACATGGGTTTCATATAAATTACTAGTATTGAACTTACAGTGAGCAGACGACCATCAGCGGGAATAACATCACCGAGCTTGACACCGATAATATCACCGGGCACAAGCTCACAGGCCTCGAGTGTCTTCCATTCACCATCACGTCTGACCTTACATTCGGGAGCAAGCGAGGCCATCAATGCCTTGACAGCGTTACCGGCTTGACGTTCTTCCAAGAAACCAATAGTAGCGTTAGCAAACAACAAGAGCACGATACCAATGAAATCAGGGTAATCTGGTGGACGGTTTTCACCGTTAGAAAGTGCGATGGCGACAATGGCAGCGGCTTCCATGACCCAAGAAAGAGGATTCCACATGAAGCCCAAGAACTGCATCAAGGGATTCACTTCCTTTTGCTCGAGCTTGTTGGGGCCAAACTTTTCCATACGAGACTGGACTTCCGTGCTGGTTAAACCTTCGGGTTGAGTCCTAAAAAGAGGGAATACAATGTGTCAATTCAACATCTGATAGGGGAGGCCTTTGGAAATACATACTGCAATAGTTGCATGACATCTTGTTGTTCCATAGTGGAGAGATCATATTTCTCTTTATCGTAGAGGTCTTCTACAGTGATGTTGTGGAAATCACCAGTGACCTTGGCGTGAGGTTGTTGTTGTTGTTGTTGTTCGTCAGCCATCTTTTATAAAATGCTATATATCAAATGTATATATCTTTTGAGATTGGATCTATACAATTGAATAGGATTATACAATGAAGAATGAGGTGTGTGTAGATAGCAGAAAAGAACAATTGTTGAAGAAAACGGAAGATGGCATCGATTGATCCATGGTATTTATATAAGAAAAATCGCTTTGATCTAATTTGGTCTCAAAGCAGAGGATTTGGAACATCCGAGCAGGGGGGAGGAGGGAGAAAAAAAAACTCACATTATCGCTTGCCTATAATTATCGACATGTAGGGCAATACGGTCAAGAAACAAGGTTTCATGTCATTTTACAATACATCATATACATTGCAAATGTGTTTCAATCGCCGTATGGGTAATACTTGAATGCCAATGACAAACATGTCCAAGAGACATCTCCCCCCCGCAACTGAAAAAAAAAAGGCGCACGCGCGTAAGAAGGTTTTCCCTTCCGAATTTGCTTCGTAACTCACGAAAGCTCTCCAGCGAGAACGAGGCAGTGCAAAGCTTTTTCCTGATTTGACGTCATGTAACTCATTGTACCACTTTATAGGGTCTGTGCTTATAAGATTTCCCTTTTGACGTTTTGTTGACCCGACAGCGACATGTTAAATGTGCCATGGAAGCCTCGCGGCGACGGACTAATTATAGCCTCTGATGGACAGATTGGGTTATCGTTGGTCATGAAATGAGATGGGAGCCCAGAGAGGGAGAGATAGAGAGGATATGTGGGTGTGCTTAATAAATGTAATCTCAGGTTTTTTAATTACCCGTCTTGGGTTTTGATTGTGAAATATTCGACATTTGGAGCAAAGCCTGCTGCCCGAATCATCCAATCGGGCCTCCTGATCTGATGACCCAATGTGCATTCCTAATTTGGCCCTGATTGCAAAGGAACGTATCCAACAAGGCTGCTGTATGTAATATATAAGCTTTTGAGGCTTGCTATCTTTGAGCGACAAACATTTGGCTTGGCAAACCAATCACATCTAGACATCAAATCCCTAAAAAAAAAAGAGGCATATATACAGCGATGATGGAGATGTTTATAATCATGATGATTTGAGATAACAAACAAGCACAAGTTGCGCTTCATTAAAAACTGCTACTTGAGCGGAGCGTCGCTCTTGATTTTTGTCATCAAATGTTTCATGGCAATCCCTTTTACCTTGCTTGCACACACATTTCGGAACAAAAGATAATCTCGAAAATATATCCTCTTTTCGTAGTCAAGGATAATGATGATGGTAGCGCACCATCTGTTTGATTTGAGCCGCAAGATACCAATGCAGTGATACTCTATGCTTCATAGATCACGTGCGCTTAGCAATTCCGCTACAGAAATCTGGACATTTGCCTCCCACGCTTCGCAACATTTGATGGCCATTCACGCGTGGCAATTCTTGCTGTCAAAAACCATCTTGGAGCGGCGCTCATTCAGTCTGCTCAGTTAAATATCCTCCGAACCAAGCATCGTGAATTTTTGGACAAGAGATAGGGTTTCAATGGAAATTTGATTTGGATTAATCAGGCAGCCCATTTGCAATCTTTGATCCTCGCTCTCTAGCGACATTTGGACCTGATCTCTCTTGCCAGCAAGCATCAAGGCATGATGGCTGACCAGATGCTGTCAAAATAGGGTGGGCATGCCAACATGAGGAGTGTATTAAAAGGCGTCCCAAAATGTCCATCATTGAAAATTTTTTCTTTGGTTCTTTTGAGTTTTGATAAGGTTGATTTTTTTTCACTTTTTTTTTCCCTTCATCCACACATTGATTCGATAGAAAAGCATGCCAGCAGCAGAAAACAAAGTGTTGGCTAGTGCCAAATTCATCTCTGAGGTAATCCAGAACACATGACACACTCATTGACAAGGACACATGCTGAGCACCGTTTTCTCCATCTAGAACAGTAAAAATGTGTTTATCCCTAAAGAGAATCTGAGCAGTGCAGTAGAGACGGTATGTGAAATCGCAGGACATGCATTTATGACAATGCTATTGAGCTGAATTGACCCCCATGAATAGATCATGGAAAACATGAAGATGAGAGAATACAGCACTAAGACCTGGAATGAGCATCCATTGCATCCAAAAGTAGCAGATTGCAAAACTGTCGATTGGTACAACCCTAAAAAAAAATGCAGCGTGGAATTGTCCATTCTAAACCGTCTTCAATCAGGATTTTTCTAGTCGACTTGTTGAATTTTTCCTTTTGGAGCGATCTAGATGTCAAGGATAAAAGCACGCCTCATCCTGATCGCTATGCCATCAACTACGACGGCACGCTATACACGGGATACTGGTCATTATGTGCAGCCATCAATAGAGCGCTGGATAACGGTATTCCCATCACCAATCCTGCCTACTATCTCAAGGCTTCCGACGAGGAATTGGCCGCCATCTTCAAATCTGATACAAAAGAGTCGGCTCCGATGCTTGATGAGAGAATTAGAGTCATGCGAGAGGCTGCTCAAGTCCTGTGTCAGGTAACCTATACACATCTTGCCATGCTTGTCTACTATGAACTCAACCTTGTATACACATAGAAATTTGATGGATCTTTTGCCAACTGTATCATGCAAGCAAATCAGTCCGCCTCCAAACTGCTGGACATCATTGTAGATAACTTTGCCTCGTTTAGGGATATACACGAGTTTCATGGCAAGAAAGGTTGGTGGTATGAGCACGTTTTTGGTGTATATATAAGACTCACCGTGCTATACTTAGTCTACATTTTGAAGCGAGCTCAAATTTTGATTGCTGACTTGTGGTAAAGAAATGTGCAATGCACCACATGTCAGATGCACACATGGCTTCTTACTTGCTGGCTTATTTTTTTGTAGGGCATGCTTTGATGGACAAAGCTATGGCGAATTCAATGACATTGACTCCATCACCATGTTTGCAGATTACAGGTAAGCCTTTTTGCTATTTCCTCATTCTAGGGTGCAGATGCTAATCAGATCATCTCTGTATAGAGTTCCACAGGTAAAGAAACAGTGTACACATGCCCTGCTGTTTCACTCATGGTTAAATCCCGCACGTTTGATAGGCATTATACCAACTCGGCTTGCTTCGTTATTCACCTCAACTGATCAAAAAACTAGAAAAGCGCGAGTATTTCCCTTCTGGATCACAAGATGAAGTAGAAATTCGAGGAAACTCCATCTGGGCAGTTGAATTAGCTAGAGAGGCCATCCACAAGATCGACCCTACACTCAACATCAATGCCATCTTGATTGATTTTTACATTTGGGATATGGCCAAGGAGATTCAGGATCAAATGACGGTACCAACACATTGCACAAGAAGTTGCTTTTACTAATCCATCTCGCGCGGCTCTACATTTTACCTTATTGTACTACGCCAATGTCTATCATATTTCCCATTTTACAATAGCAAACAATTCGTCGGATATTTGTAAATGAACATGAAACTGAATTTGATTTTTTTTGTGAGCTATATACTTTCGCTTGATTGTTCAAAGCCGTATATTCCCCTTTTGATTACGATGATCTCCGTATTTTATCCGTCTCTTCATGTTGTCAATGACTGTGCCCCCCCCCCGTAACCGACTCGATGTTGTGCTGTACGCACGCTAATCAGATTCTACTCAGCACTCCTATCAATTCCCTATTTTGGAGATATTATCCAAGCTTAATTCGTGACATTTCATTGTATGTAAAACTTGATCAATACAGTAATACAACATGTTTACTTGGAGAGGTTTTATAGCCCAATAATCAAATCAGATTTTCCTTGGAATTATATACATAGTAATACTAAATGTTGGACCAGGTCAATCGAATGACATGATCTGTCTTTCTCTGCGTAGGCTTGATGAAGCCCAAGAACTGAAGCTCTGCGACCGATCGAATGAAGCGTGCTCTATATATACATACGCGTGTGAGAGAGAAAGATACACACACACGGCGGATAATCGATACGACAACTTACTGCACTTCATTCTCTTCCAGTTTTTGGTGCGGCGATCTCTTTTCTCTTTCAACGATGCATCCAAATGCCACAAACCAATCATACAAATTGATCAATCGACCGCACTCCAGATACAGCTTGTACAGGATACATGTATCGTGCTCTGACGACACAATCTGGTCGCTCTTTTCTGTATGGCAGCATGAGCAGTACATGTAGTGTTGGGGTTGTGTCAAAGCTGTCTGGACTGCTGCACGAGGTTGAGACGCAAATGACTACAATACATGGATATAAGTTGGACAGCCGCCCTGTGTTTCATGGTCTTACCTTTTCGTGTAGCTGGATGTTGGTATAGTAAATCATTTCGTACAGGGGCAAGTTGGTAAATGACCGCAGATGATGGCTACAAAACATCAGCCATCGCACTCTATAAACCACATGTCAACAATACTCACGCAAGCACCGCTTCCACCCAGTCCGCTATGCTCATGGCAATCTTGGATGCTTCACTGCCCTTTTTCTTGAGATGCTCGATGGATTGTGTTTGCACCTTTTTCGATGTCGCTGTTGCTCGGCTCTCTTGCACGTCTGGTAGCAACATGCCCTTCAAATTCACATTGGCTCTTGCTGCGTGATGCTCGTGTCCCTCCGTCAACTGAGCAAATCGCTCTTGCCACTCGTCCAGCTGCTTGAGAGCAGATGCACTGATCTCGTGGTACTCTGTCTTTTCCAGAAATTGGCGCAATTCCGTCAACAGCTTGCCCACATGGCGCTCATCAATCTTTCGGATCAAAATGACCAGTGACTTGACTAGGTCTCCCTTCTCTGAAAATCGCTCGTTTGATCCAAGTGCCTCCAACAACAGCAATCGTTTTGATTTGCGAAGATTCGAAAATGAGGTGAATGATGGAAACTGTGCCTGCAGTAACACGAGCAGATTGATGCCCATCTTGAACTCTTGCTGGTAAGTTTTGATATCGTCCAGTAACTGGGGAACAACCTCAGTGATGAGGTAGCGATCATCTTCCAGCAATCGAAGTGCTTTCTTGGGTTCTGTGGGCGCAAGGGACTCGATGTAAGTTTTGAAAGATTTGAGCATGCGGATGTGGGTGATGTGGTGTTCATTAATCACTTCCTTGGTCATCCATTCTGACAGACTGTCTTGCATCTTGCTTTTATCGTGCTGCATCAGGGGTAAAAAGATGGACAGCGGATTGCCGTAGAAATGATGCATATAAGCATACTATAATGGACGCTGTGGTCAATAAACTCTGGCAAAAGACCGAAAAGAACGCGCTTACCTTGAGGCTTGCTGTTGCTTTGCTGATGGAATAATCAAACAGATAGAAATGATCTAGCAGAAACTTGTAGGGCCGAGCTCCAAACTTGATTGTAGTCGTAGAGTCAAGAAACATCTAATCACAAATCCACATCAATATCTTTCCACAGCTGATCGCAGCGCTGTAGTATACCTCTTCAATCACCCTGTTGAACCAAACCTCACTCTGCTCCAATGTAAATTTCTCGATTCTCAATAGGCCAATGGTTGATTTGCTCAGAGACTGATGGAGAATCTCGGTTGATGTTGCAATACCCACAATACAAACAATAGGAAGTCGAGATCTGTATTCACTGCAGATGGTAAAGAAGTCTTGGACAACTGTGGGCTCGAATGACTCGAAATCTTGAAGAATCACAACCAAATTGGGCGAGGAGTTGGTGCGATTTGTTTGGTATTTGTACCATCCTTCCAGCAGTTGCATGTCGTAGGGTAAGCATTTGCTCGGTTTGGCTGTGGTGGCTCCATTTCCAAGTTTATACGTTGCTGCTTGACGCTAAGTCATGCCCAGGGCAATCAGAACAAACAGCTCACATCCAATACCAAGAAAGAGACCCTACCTCTGTTGCTCGAATCATATCCTCGTCGTCTTCCCCGTCATTCTCATTCTCATCCTCATTGTCGACAAAGCCCATGTCGCTGCCACTCACGTCTTTTTCGTTGGCCAAGAATCGCTCAATCATGGACTTCATCATACTCTTGATATTGAGGCAGTTTTTCGACTGCAACAATGCCACAAAATCCTTCTTTTTGCGCTTGTTTTCTTCAGTGGGTGCTTCTTGTAATTTCGATGCAATGTGCGCAAATTGTGTGTCATGGTCGGGCGTGTTGATGCCAGCAAACACAAGACCCGTTGGGATTTCGTGGAAGGGCAATTTGATCAAGCTGTCGTTCACATCGTGATCCTTATCTACAAATTCACAGATTTTTTCCACTGCATTTTGGTTCATATCAAGCAGAATGTTCTACGCAAAACCAGGTGTTTAGTTAGCTGCTCAATGCAATATAATGCCAATGAATAGCAGACATACGGTGATTGTGTCATTGACTCGATCCCAGCATTCCTTGAAGCTCTCTTTTCGATTCAGCATGCATTCGACTGACTCTCTGCCATTGAACAGTTGTTGGAATCCATCATACAATAGTGCTTGGCTCTCCTCCTCTGAACGCTGAGCAATCTTGATATCTACACGAGTCTTTTTAGCCTTACGCTACATGTATACAGCCGTTGCTGACGTACTCTTTGTATTTGGCTTGGCTCTTTTCGTCTTGGTGGATTGTGTGCCTTTGTTTTGTCTCTTCTTTCCGGGCATGACCAAGAAACAACCCTAACACTGAATGATTAATGCTGTTTAATCGCACCATCCTGTAGTCAACTTACCTCTGAGATGGAGTCAAAATTGTCTCTCACGAGTGCTGTAGTTGTGCTCGCCATATTTCGTGCAAACGGATCAATATAAATGCAAAAGGCGTGTCAAATACCAAGCCCTCCTACCTTTTTAAAGCTTTTTTTTTCGTAGTGGGCATTGAAACTCAGGAACGACATTGTTTGTTTAGAATCCTCAAATCCTGTGATTTATCCCTCTGAAACGCTCTCATTCAATAGCAATCCTCAAGCCCAAAGGTATCTACTATTGCATAAGGCCATAGGCATGGCCTTCCACACATCCAATATCATTGCATTCATGATGTTCATGTACCAAATCATGGATGCCATTCAATACCCGCACGACTGCTTATTTTTTCAAATTTGACAAGGCAAAGCCAAAAGCCAAATGCCAGGCTCTCTTTTTTCAATCAACTCTACTCCACAGTTTTAACAGCATGGTAAAATTAGAAGCTGTAGCAGACCCTGCCTGAATAGATTACTGATTCTTGTTGCTTCTATAGTCAATGTTGCGTATCTTTACACAATCAGCTAGTCAAACCAGCAAAAGATTCTACTCCACACCTGCTTATTTTGTTGCACGCACCACCAACAAGGGTCTCCCCGTGTACTCGGAATACAAGAATGGTGGAACTCGCCTTTTGACTGTTGTCCGCAGAATCGAAGGAGATGCTAATGCTTTGATCAAAGACATCAACACTGATTTCCCCGAAGCTGTCGTCAGTCTTAACGCCAAGACTCAACATGTTGTTATCAAGGGCCACCATGTGAACGAAATCAAGGAATGGTTGATCTCTAAAGGCTTTTAGGATGAATCGGCAAACAGCAGAACGTATTTGAAAGGGGATCCATGTCCAATATCACCCATCGTTTGATCAGATAACAGCGCCAACAGCAACGACAGATGAAATGTATATAATAATTCAATGAATAAAGTAGACTTTATGTATCAAAAGACTCTTCAAACAGAGAAAAATGGGATTTTGGAGGTTGGATGCTGGGATGGTTTGACGGCTGTTATAAAGGAGAATGTGTCATTTGATTGTGCCAAGTTACCACACTACCTCCAACAGGGAACGTATTCATTTCATTGAGAAAGATTGCATAGAATGGAACCAGGAGTGTTTTCAGAAAGCTTCCAATAGACATTTTTACGCTCAAGTAGTTTGGTTTTCCTCAAGCGGAAAAAACGGCCGCTGCTGAATCCCTCTGTCTTGAATCTGATTATCTCGCTTTCGCACCGATTACTGCTTGAGTTTGGCATTTTATGTGACATACAGATACTGTGGTAGTGTAATTGAATCAAAGCATGCGATACAAGAAATGCAAATGAAGACTTTCTGAGAGATATTGTTACAGAGTTCCTGACAATTCTATGATCTCTCTTTGAACCTGCTGCTTTAATCATTGCAGATACCAGCCATTTACATGCATGGCTGATTCGAAATTTGATTCAGAAGAATTTAGTCTTATACACTGTTGAATTCACTGTCGTGCCTGGTTCCCAAACCAAAGCAGCTAAATTTTCTCCTCGCATGTAATACAGTCATGAAATTGGCGTGATCTTTGTATTAAGCGATCCAACATGATGGCTTCTAAGCTTGAGCATGGCCTATACCTTGGAATCATCGCTCGCAAATCTTTTTCTCTAATTCTTTCTAGTGTCTCTTTTTTCTGTCTCTTTTAAATCCCTAACAATCGATTTTAAGCAATCGACTCAAGAGATGGAGAGGTAGAGAAGCCAAATGTTGCGAAAAAGACGATGGTGTAGTAGTTGGATTTTGGATTGGACAAGTTGCCGTTGATGTACGGATGATTACTCGAAATTTGCTAATTTTGTGCACTGACCTTGATAAGATCCATAATAAAACCCGTTAATTACGAGTGCCTACTAGTAACAGATCGATAGAGGGGGTGTTCGCAACACTGTGGTTCTGGCTGCATAGCTAAACTTTGCACTTGCTCCAAATCCTCAGTGTGTTTACTGATGTGTTTTGCATGTCAAGGCTTTGATCATCTATGATGCGCTTTCGAAACATGGATACCAGAGTATTATATTAGCACGTACATATGCCAGATTTTGCGAGAAAAACGATGGTGTAATTGGATTTTGGATTGGACGAGTTGCTGTAGATGGATAGATGATTACTCAAAATTTGTCAATTGTGAGCACTCATCTTGACAGGATTAGCAAAGAAAGCCTTTAATTACGGATGTGTAGAAATAACAGATGGATAGAGGAAGTGTCGCGGAGCACTGCATTTAAAACTGTTTGGCTCTAGCATGCTTTGTTCTAAAATGGCACAGACTGACCATTGTTTTGGGCGTTGGGCAACAGAATACAGCAAAGCGTGTTTTCATATCGTATAATATGAATGTTAGAGAGTTCTTATTGACGTTGTTGTATAATACTTTCTTTGAGAACGCCTATAAGCATAATAAGCAATAATAAGCTCCCAGTGAGTGGCTACATTCGATTTGCAAACAATTATACTGCAATTCTTGCAGTTTACCAATGTACGGTACTGATTATTACAAGCTCTACAATCATTTATTATTATATAAAATAACTCTTCTACTGTACGTGAGTATTACTTCAATTTTCATTCAATACTCAAAGAACTGAAATGCACAGCAGATACATAGCACCACTTTTAAGCGGTGGCCTAGTGGAGGGTGCATTGAGACATGATGATGACAAGTGGGCTTCTTATTATTATGGTCTTGGAGGATTTTGTAAACAAAGCATAATACACCAAGTTTTTATCGCTTTCTGTCTACTCATGTTAATCAGTGTGTAGCCTAAAGATATATCAATCATTTGAGGTCTTAATTAAGTCTGTAGCACCAGTTGTTGTGGATTTACAGGATACACAGGGCACTTTTACAGCCAAATTGCCCATATTCAACCCTTAATATCTTGTCTTACAAGCCTTTCTAGATGCTCGAAATAGTGCCAAATGATTGCTATCAATAACCATTCACATCCTGGATCTTTACATTACTTTTTTTTGGATCGATCCAAATCGTCGAAAATTCACGATTTTTCATGAGGTACCCCTCATGGTTTTTGTTGGAAATCAAACGATCGCAATTTTGGAGGCGAAAACGACACTTTTTACTATGATATATATTAAATCAAAATGACCGCACAGATGTAGGGTAACCTGTGCAACTGCTATTTTGAACGTTGTATATGCTAAATCTCGACTTTTCTTGGAAAAACTGCTTTTTATATTTTCTCAAAATTCTTTATCTTTTCGTTCTAAAAGTACTTTAAAATTGACACCATTGAATGCGCCTTCAAATTCTCCCCTTAAGTTTATTAGAAAGTAGTATACGCTGAGCACACTTTCTATAGCTAATTTTAACAAAAATGTTTACAAATGTCAAATTATATCGATTTTGATTCAAAAAAATCATCACAAAAAAATCATTTGGGTACAGTCACCACAGTGCAAAATGTTCAGTGTACACGTCATTCAAATTCTGTGTGCTCAGCTTATTGGCTACAGTCACCCTCAGCAACGCGTCTTTTTTTTTTTTGTTTTTCACGCTCCCTTTCCACCCTGTTTTTGCACTGCACTTTTTCTATTAAACCATATACTTTTTATTACTTTTGATTGAATACAACACCACTTTCGACAAAAGAAGCATACTTTTGCAACCACCAGTACCCAAGACGACATCTTTCAAGTTTGTTACAGTAGGTATCAGCCGATAGGGGCCACTTTTTGCGGTACAATATACAGTAATACTAATTATACAGTTTATTTCAGACCAGTTCGTTGCAATATACTTATTCACTGTGTTTGGTCAAAAGAAGCATACCTTTGCAACCACCAGTACTCAAGACGACATCCTTCAAGTTTGTTACAGTAGGTATCAGCCGATAGGGGCCACTTTTTGCGGTACAATATACAGTAATACTAATTATACAGTTTATTTTAGACCAATTCGTTGCAATATATTTATTCATTGTGTTTGGTTTGTATTTGGTTTGTATATTCCCCTTTTTTGGTTGCCGTGGATTGGGTTGTCCTGGCCTTGGGTGTCGTGGGTTTGGTTGTCATGGATTACATTCATTCAACCTTTTACTACTACTTTCTTTCTCGTGATACTGCGCATTCGTTAGTCTGCTCTATTGCGATTTATTCTTTCCCCCTTTTCTGCACGCAACTATTTTTCTGTTGCTGTGCCATAGTGCTATGGTGTATCTTTTGATGCATTGTATCGCTGGCAGTGCTGCTCTATTGTGAAGTAGCCTTGCATTCTTTTTGTTCTTCTTCAAGTATTACATCTTCTGTAATAATACCGGTTGTATTAGTGTTCGTGCTTCGTATGAGGCAACCACGATACTTTTTTCTACCTTTTTTTTTTCTTGTACTCGTCATTTTGATGATACACATTGCATGTTACCTTTTTGTATGTAACTATATTGCGATGTTTCTGTTCTTCTTCATCACATTCTAGTGATGCCCTTTTGTTACTTTTCCCACTTTTCATGGTTCTTTGAGCCATAACCCTCTTTTTTCGTTGTGTGGATAAGCCTATCGTTGAAGCACAACTAGATTTAATTCAGAGGCTGGGGGTAGATAGGCTGCCCTCACTTGATTTGTATCACTTACTTGGTGCCAATTGAGAGTCTCAAGCGTTTGCACTATAAGCTGGGGTGTGTAGTAAGGCATATTCTGGCATTTTAGGGGATCTTGATGATGGAATTACTAAATTACTGTATTTAGTAATACTTAAAACTCCGCCTAACGTCAAAACAGAGGGAAACCCTCGCAATTTTTTTTTCTGGCCTGGGGTGTCTGTAGGGCAAATAAAGCGTTGTGATTGGCTCAAATTTGGAGACAGCTCAGAGAAATAAAGCATTTGTATTGAAACTAAAAATGTAATTGAAATGAGAAAAGCACAATTAAACATTCAAAATGCATGGTACAAATGGCTTAAGGTAACTACACACGATACCACCATAAGTATTAGACATGATCAAATACATTCACTATCCTAAAAAAAAAGAGTTTTGAATCAATCTAAGCCTGTTCATAACATCCAAAAGTACAATTTTGCATTAATGGTGTCAAATCAATAGAGGTTTTCGGATTCCCATATCTTACGAATATTGGCAAGTTGTCAGTTGAATGTTTTTCCTAAATGGAAACACAAACCTCGATTGCAGTCAAGATGAAAGTTTTTTGCTGCTGTACTACGTTCTTTGTTGCTCTTGCGTTATTCTCAGTCTCTGCTGCCTGTTTATGACAAATGAACGATGAATTTTCAAGCAAATCATGGCCATTTATCACGTACCTGCAATACTGCCTTATTCAAATGTTCAGTGTAGAGTTTTGCTGCCGTTGTGTTCCAGAATTCTTTATTCGTTTTGTCATTGCCAGTATTTTAAGCAAGATCAGAGACTCGTCTCAAATGCCAATTAGTCCGCGCTTATTACCTTCAGTTTTTGTGCCATTCTCTTCAAACTCTCCATCTTATTGTTATCGTTAGGAAAGGGTTTGCTCCAACAAAGATATATCATTAGACAGGAATTCATGACATGCCATTTCCTGTGTCATGGTTGCTTTGCATAAAGAGAGATCATATTATTCTGTGATATCATAGCTGGCCGGTTCAGTCGATTCCCAATACGGCGAATGCTTATTAGTTGAAGATATATAGATCAATAGATGATAATTCTTACCATAATCCTTTAGCTTTTCTTTACAGGTTTAATATGGATCACATAAATATTTCCTTGGGGACCACCAAGTCCTGGGCAAAATAATGAGCTACCACCTAATGTAAGCTACCCAGACGCTAAAACCACTTGTCATATTGAATACTCAAAGAATCATTGAATTGAGTTGTCATGATATACCTAAATGTGTTTCTTTATTCAAGAAAGAGAGAGAGAGAGAGAGAGAGAGAGAGAGAGAGAGAGAGAGAGAGAGAGAGAGAAAGAGAGAGAGAAAGAGAAAAGGCGTCTACAACTTAAATCAATGATTTCATCTGATAAATGGTGGTTAATAAGCATGTAGCTCATTCTTTAGGCGGTCAGTGCTGGAAAATTTGCCCCGGTTCGTATTAGACCTGTTATCACATACACTCCTGAGGACTGTAGTCTTTGAGTGGAGGGGAGGGGAAATAGCAACTGTCTCTCATTTTCCCTGCATGTCAACAGGTTTGATTCAATTATGCTTTTATTCATTAAAGCTTTTTTACTATACAAAGTATCATGGCTTAGTTGTACACCTGCACAACATGCTGAGCTACATAACCCTTTTCATTTGTCAAGGAATTCATTCTGGAATCAAATTTGGCAGCATAATACCATCCATCAGTTCTCGCCTCTGTCACTGCCAACCAAGTGCCTCTAGAAAACTGCAGCTCCTCTGGTTTGCCGCTATACCAGTCTGCAATGGCTAAGGCTATGTTAAGAGTAAGTACATTATATCAGGGAACGGCTGTGTATTGCTATAAACTGCATCCAACTTACCCCAAAATAGTGTTGGCTGCACGCCTTGAACGACATTGGTAGGCGGATGATAGTATTCATTGCCTGCAGCGACAGTAGGTGCAGGGTGATAGCCATGGTTGGCAGGCATTGCATGTGTGGGTGAGGGATTTGATGTAGGGTATTGAGAGTAATATGGTTGTTGTTGTTGAGGTGGTGGTTGATACTGAGGTTGTTGCTGCTGTGGCATTGGATGGTAATGAGATTGTTGCTGTCTGGATTGCGTGTTGAAATTGTTATTTACATGGTACATGTCTTGTTGAGGTACAGCGTTAACAGGACTGGGGTTGTTGGATGTGTGATATGACAAGCTATCCATGGCAAGCACAGGCAGTTGGCGTTGCTGATGATTGCTGCGGTGAGTTTGCTGTTGCTGCTGCTGCTGCTGTTGCTGTTGCTGCTGTTGCTGTGATGATATTCTTTTGCTATTTCTCTGAGAACGTCTACTCTGCAAATTGACCGCTGGCAGCCCATCCGTTGCACCCACTATGCTCTTCTTTGCCAGAGGAGGAGAAGCATCTCCTTTGTTGGCTGCCTTGTTGCTTTCAAATACACCCAGTTCCTCTAGCAAGCTTTGATATGAAAAGTTGCACGCTGCTTCCAAATCAGCGGATGGCTGACGTCTACGAGTTGTCAAGCGACGAGAAGTTGCATTCAAATCTCTGCCAACACCAGCACCATTACCACTGGCTTTCTTTCCATTTGCAGCAGCCATATCCAGATTATCCTCCAAATCCAGGTGGCCCAAGTCAAACATATTGTTACCAATAGCAAATACCACTTTGGCGCGCGGATCAATGTTGATGTCGCCCTCTTCTTCGTCTTGTCTTGCCTTGTTTCTCTTGACTGGACTCTCTATCTCGTCTTCCGATGTATCTGTGGTAGATGTTGGTGATGCTTCAGGCACCACAAGCACAGGCGGTGGAGGTGGCTGCTGTTGTTGCTTTACTGGCTTTTCGGCTTCTTTTCTCATCATCAATGGCGTTGAAATGGAAGGCAACGGTTTGATGATGCTGCGAATGATGGATTTGCGTCGCTCAGTTGTACTTTTGCTGGGTGTTGGAGGCTCACTCATCTCTCGTGTCGACACAGTGATGGACCTGCCTCGTTGAAGTAACTGCGACGGTGTCTTGTCCTCTTGAGACGATGGAGGCATGGCAACCGTTGGGTTTCTTACTGTCAATTCAGGCTTGGGCTTATCCACAGGCGATGTTTCCGCCATAAATTCAGCCGGCACAGGAAAATCAGCAATGGTGTGCTGCTGGAACGTCTTTGCCGGATCATCCATGTAGTCCACAAAGATCTCCGGCTCTGGAATCTTTGGCCCTGTGCCTTTCTCCTGTATAAACACTTGAATATCTTGCATCGGATCGTATTGATCCAGCGATTTCCAAAAGCGTTCGTACGACTGTAAACAAAGCGTGTGTTACTAAAAGCGGAAAGAATGATCCCCCATTGTTTATACCTCTTGATCCTGACTGGAAGCCGTGGACAGAACGTTGATGTACATGGAGAAGCTATGATGAAGAAACTCGAGCCGCTTTTTCTCCATGCCTTGGTAAATCTACGCACACATGAGAGGTTTGTACTAGATGGATACTGGACAAGACCGACTTACATCACAGGCCATCTTCCAAGCCTTGTTCCATCCCTCAGTGGCATCTGCTGCCTTGATGCAGGCATTTCGGTATTCCTGCTCTTGCACCTTGATCTCATGCTGTGTTCTTTCCATGCGCTGCTTCATCCTCTCGGCTTCACGGCCAGAGACGCTGGCTATCTGTGTCTGCATCGTAATCAGTTTGGCGCACTCTGACTCGTATTTCTCTTTGACTTTGGACAGGTACTGCTCGCTGGACTGCTTGTATCGGTGTGCTTTCTCTACATTGGTGTGGGTCAGCTTGCGCTTGTCTTTCTGCTCAAGGATAAAGTTGTCCAGATCGACTTCCAGGCGAATCTTTATCTTGTGCGCAAGGTTGAGATGAGCCTGTGCCGTCCATTCCATCTCCTGATGTGCGCAGGCGAGCAAGCTATGCAGCGTGCTAAAGTGCCTTGACGGTTAGTTGAGAGATCAATTTGCAATGGATGCAAGGCGCATTACCCAGTTTCCTCCTTGCCGATGCTGGACTTGGCGTGCTTCATCAGTTTGCGGCCAAAGTCTTCATGGAGAGACGCTCTAATGTGGCCATAGCATGAGCCTCTGATGGATGGCAGAGACGGCGTTACTGACATACCTGACATTGTAAAAGGACTTGATCTCATCAAACGTCTTTTTGTTGTTGTTCATTTTGGCTGTGAGGACGTGGAATCCGTCGTCTTTGAGCCCCCAAAAGTTGTTTGCGAAAATCTGCTCTGTCATGTTTGTGTGAATTGGAGAGAAAAAGAGAAAGAAAGAGAGACTAAAGCAGGTTGCTTCTTTTGTAAATGCATATCTGAACAACAACAAAGCATGTCCTTTTTTGGATGGATGTGATACACAATAGGATGTGACGCGACGAGCCTGTTTCTTTCAAGAGGCGCGCCTCTTTCAAATCTTTGCTTTCTTTCTTGTATCAATCAAATTAATTAGACTTACACCATGGACACGATACCTGCAAAGCGGAAGAGACTCGCCAAGAGCGACTCAGACATTGAGCGAGAGGAAGAAGAAGAAGAGGAGGAGCTGTCCAGCGAGCTTTCGGCATCAGATCGCAAGGTATCGTTCGCTGCTCCCACCAGTAACGAGCCTACGCCATTCAAGGAACCTACACCGCCGTCTGCAACACCATCACTCACGCCGCAGCCTACACTGACTGATGCAAACATGAAAAAAAAGACGCCTCGACTTGTCATGAAGAAGATGGTGTTAAACGACTTCAAATCCTATGCTGGCAGGCAAGTAATTGGGCCCTTTCACAAGGTATGTCTTGGTCATTTGGTTGACGCTATGGAAACTGACGATATATCCCCCTAGTCATTCAGTGCCAGTAAGATGAATAGACACAGCAACACCGTATACAGATTGCTAATCCCTCTTGTTGAATAGTTGTTGGACCCAATGGATCAGGCAAATCCAACGTCATTGACGCTCTGTTGTTTGTGTTTGGCTATCGAGCCAACAAGATGCGACAGGGCAAGCTGTCCGAGCTCATTCACAATTCAGCAAAGCATCCCGACTGCAGACAGTGCTCGGTAGAGATCCACTTTCAGGAAATCATTGACGGCGACACACCAAAGGACTTTACCGTCGTGCCCAACTCCACGCTGGTGGTCTCTCGTCAAGCAAGCCGAAACAACTCGAGCAAATACGCCATCAACAACAAAACAAGCAGCTTCACAGAAGTAACAACGCTTCTCAAGGCACGAGGCATTGACCTGGATCACAAGCGTTTCTTGATTCTGCAGGGTGAAGTCGAGTCGATTGCGTTGATGAAGGCCAAGGCCAAAGACGGATCCGACGACGGTTTACTGGAATACCTGGAAGACATCATTGGCACATCGAAATACAAAGAGCCCATTGAGAAGGCCAATGCTAAATTGGAAGTTTTGAACGACGAAAGAGCAGAGAAGCTGAGCAGAGTGAAATACGTCAGTCGTGAAATGGACGGCATGGAAGACAAGAAGGCAGAGGCCGAAAACTACTTGCAGAACGAGAACGAGCTAGTGAAAAAGAAGAACGAGCTGTATCAAATCTATTCCAGCGAAGCAAACGAGAACATTGGCGTTGCAAATCAAGCCATTGAAGAGTTAAACACCAAGCTGAACGAGGAGCTCAAGAAGTACGAGTCAATTGAAAAGGAGAAGGCCGCCATGCAGGCTGCGTACCAGGAAACAGTGCAAGATTACAAGTCGTTTGAAGCTGAAAACAACAATTTGGCTAAAAAACAGGCCAAATACGAAAAGGAGCAGGTCCAAGTACGTGAGCGCAAAAACCATATGATCAGCAAGCAAGAAAAGGGCAAAGCCACCTTGGAAGCAGACCGCAAAGCACGCAGCGAGGCACAGCAATCCATAGAAAAGAGCGCACAAGAACTGGAAGAGCACAAGCAAGAATTGGCAGCAGTCGAGCAGCAACTCAAAGAGGAAGAGGCGAAGCTAGACACCATCAACAGAGAGCTCAAGGGCAAAACAGACGGCTACATGGCTGAAATCAACGAATACAAGCAGAAACTAGCGCCTTGGACTGAAAAGATCAATGAAAAGCAAAAGGCCATCGATGTCAAGAAGTCAGAGAGCGAGATTTTAGCTGAAAAGATCGCGTCAGGCGAAAAGGCGGTGGAGAGTGCCAAGTTGCAAGTGGCCAAATTGACAGAGTCCCTCAAGTACAAGCAAAAGGAAGCCAAAAACCTCCCCAACGAGCTCAAGGAAGCCAAGATCGAACTAAAAGAACTGGAGCTGTATTTGCAAGACCTCAACAAGAAGGAAGCAGAGAAGCGTGTCGAGATGCACAATGCCAGACAAAAGGCAGACGAAGCCAGAGCCTCCATGCAGCAATCACAAAGCAGAGGCAAAGTTCTGGACAGCATTTTGCGTATGCGTGATACTGGCAGAGTGGATGGTATCTACGACAGACTCGGCAGCCTGGGTGTCATTGACGATCGCTACGATGTAGCCATTTCAACAGCGTGCCCTGCACTGGACAACATTGTCGTGGAGACGGTGGAAGCGGGTCAAGCATGCATCGAGTATCTTCGAAAAAACAACTTGGGTCGTGCTGTCTTTACTGTGCTGGATCAGCTTCGCCATCAAAACATGAAGGACATTGAGACGCCCGAGAACGTGCCTCGTTTGTTTGACTTGGTGGAGCCCAAGGACGAGAAATTCAGAGCTGCCTTTTACAGTGTGCTTCAAGATACGCTGGTCGCCGAGAACATGCAACAAGCCAATCGCATTGCCTATGGACACAAGCGTTGGCGCGTGGTGACCATGGACGGTAAACTGATTGAAAAATCAGGTGCCATGACAGGTGGCGGTAATCGTCAATTGCGCGGTGCTATGAGCTCTGTCTTTAAGGATGATGGTGTCAGTGCAGATGTGGTCATGGAGCTAGAGAGAGAGCGTGATAGCCTGGAGAGAGAGTATCGCATTGCTGCCGATGAGAAGCGTGCCAGTGAAAATGCCCTCAGAAGAAAGAACGAGTACTTGCCCAAGCTTGAAATGAACCGCGAGAAGATTCAGATGGACATTAGCAGTCTGGAGAGTCAGTTGGAGGACGAAGAGCAGCGTCTAGTAGAATTAAGGTAGCGTTTTATACTCGAGCTTCATGTCAACTGCTCCCCTATACTGACTTGCCCCTATAGAAATCAAGTCGCTCCTAGCCCTGCTGACGTACAGCAACAAAAAGAGATTGAAAACGAAATTGCACAGTTACAAGAGGATCTGATTGAGCTCAAGGAAAAGACAGTGGAAATAGAGCAAGCCATTGCAGCTCTTCACAACAACATTATGGAAGCTGGCGGCACGGAACTTCGCATGCAAACCGTCTGTGTCAAGGATATACGCAAGAAGATTGACAGCCTGAACAACAAGATTACCAAAAACATGGTCGCGAAAACCAAGGCAGAGAAGGACGTGTCTAAATTGGAGACTTCCATTGTCAAATTTGAGCGTGAAAGCGAGCGATTTGAGCACGATTTAAAGGAGATGGATGATGAAATGGAGTCGTGTGCTACAACCTTGGAAGAAATCATTGAACAAGTCAAGCAGGCAACCGAGGTAAATAGCTTAGTGTGCAGTTATAAAACACCAAGACACTCATTGCTTTTTGAATGCAGGCCATGGAAGAAAAGAAGATTGAAATGGAGCGTGTCAAGAAGGAATTGGACGACAAACACGACGCCATTAATAAGCTTCGTCAATCTGAAGTCGAGATCAAGAGCAAACTAGAAGACTATAAGCGCACTTTGCTGGATAACCGAAAGAAGGCAGACCATTGGGAGGGTCAGCGCGACAAGCTGGAGTTGCAGCGCATTGACGATGAGCCTGAAGAGGATTTGAAGCTGGAGAGATTCCATGGCGAGCAGTTGGAGGAACTGATTCAGTCCAAGCAAGCAATCAAGATGGAAATTGCAGAGATAGAAAGTGAGTATCCCATGCGAATTGACCGTGAATAATACCAACCCGTTTGAACATAGCGTTCGTACAAAATGCCAAGCCCAACTTGTCCGTGCTGGATGAATACCGTCGTCGTAGAGCCGAATACAATGAGCGAAAGAGTGATTTGGACACGGTGACAGCCAAGAGAGATGAAGTCAAGGCAGAGGTGGAGACACTGCGCAAGAAGCGCTTGGACGAGTTTATGAGTGGCTTTAACGTGATTTCTCAAAAGCTAAAAGAAATGTACCAGGTACGCAATTGAATTGCCATACGAGACATGTGGTGCAACGATTAACACTATGCTGTCTCTCTTTAGATGATTACAATGGGTGGTAATGCAGAATTAGAGCTTGTAGATAGTTTGGATCCCTTTTCAGAAGGTATCGTGTTTAGTGTAATGCCTCCCAAGAAGAGTTGGAAGAACATTTCCAATTTGTCTGGTGGTGAAAAGGTAAAAGTAGAAAATAGACCAAGAGACTAGATCACTCACACACAAAAAAACCAGACTCTTAGTTCCTTAGCACTGGTATTTGCTTTGCACCACTTCAAACCAACACCACTGTATGTCATGGATGAAATTGACGCTGCCTTGGATTTCCGCAACGTCTCTATTGTCGCAAACTACATTGCAGAGCGTACCAAGGACGCGCAATTTGTCATCATCAGTTTGAGAAACAACATGTTTGAATTGGCAGATCGTCTTGTGGGTATTTACAAGACCAGCCATTGCACAAAGAGCATCGCCATCAATCCCAACATGATTGCTACCTTGACATCTATACCAACCATTGCAAATCCAAGTTCTTCATCTGCCAAAAGAACGTCCACTCCACAGACACCGTTACCAACAACAACAGCCTCACAATTGTCTCAGCATGCTTCTCAGTCATCATCGTCTCCTGCTACCGAGCAGACGACGCAGGACAACAAGAACGATAACGTGGACCAAGCACCCTCGTCTCAAGTGTCATCCGCTTGAAGAATTTGTGCCATGCATGTAATACACATTTTAATCAATAAAAAAAACCCTGTAAATACCTCTATACTTACAAAACTAGACGATATGAACCTACAAATGGACCATTCAAGCGAGTATAATAGTGTTACAACATGGTAATCTCGATTGGATCTACACTTCCCCCCAAAAAAAAACCGGCACTGTGTGAATATATAAACGTACGCCCAGCAAAATTTAAAGCGTTTCATCATGTGTTGCCATTATGCGAACATCTCGTCATCGTTTGTAAATGGAAACTTGCCAATTCAAATGGCTGGCTGCTGTTTGACTCCGAGAAAACGAGAGGGAGAGACAGACACGATGGATTTCATGCATAATTACCGAAACCCCTCGCATTCAACTGAAAACTATATAAACAGGCATTGAAAATCTAGCCTTTTGATAATCTTTACTTTCCTTCTACACAACACATTTAATACTATAAACATGCTCTTGTCAAAGATTGCACTCTCTGTATTGGCTATGGCCGGCGTTTGCTCTGCCTCTGATCGTTTCATGATCCGTAGCCCTACCTCTTCCAGATTGCTGGGCTTTACCTATGAAAAGAAGCCTTTCTGGGGTAATAAATGTGAGGAAACTTATGACAAATACCTCAAGGTACAATCCTCTGGCAAAGGCGTTCATTTCAAGATGACAAACTGCAATGACGACGACTATTGTCACTTGGCTATCACCGATGGTGACTACAAGGGCTATTGTCTTTCTGGAGATAAGCGACCCGAATCACAAAGCTGCAGTGATGAAAATGCCATCTACAAGGTCAACCTTGACTTTACCATCAGTGCCAAGGATGGTACTTATCTCGGTGTTGGCAATGAATACAAGGATGATTGCGCAGACTATCAATACGTTGAACTCACAAAGGAAAAGTATCACTGGTTGATTGATCATGACAAGGACTTTAACGGTCAAGACTATGAAGAAGAGGAATATGATGACTACTATGATTATCCTTATCATCCCAGAGGTGGTCAACGTATTTTCCATCACTGCAGAGGTTAAATAATTCTCAATGTACATAAAAAAAATTCAAATAAAAAAGAAATGACGCTTATATCATGTAATTTTCCATGCTGATGTTCCACATTGATATACGACATCGATCCTGTCATGATCTTGTCATTTCTGTGGGATTTAAGGTTCCTCCATATGTGGGATGTACACCCGGACAACATGAGATGATTCCAACCGGACATGTGTATAGCTTGATCGTGTCAATCCGACCACCAAGAGGTGTGGTGCGTGTTTTAGGTTGCCGCCCACACACACACACAGCGGAAGGGGCGATGCGAAAGCCATCAAATGGAGGCGCAAGGTGTATACTGTAATCCTCCTTTCTTTCCTTCAAGGCACATGGCTAGAGTAAGTATAACTTGTAGCAAACCATCATTTCATTTCAAGGATACAGCCCATCATGACCAGCTACAGTGGATGAATCATTTGATATTTGGATGAACATCAATTCGACATTTCACTTGCATCCAAGCTTCAATTTCAACATCCATCCATCCATCCATCCATTGATGGATCCTACATCTCCTAGCTATACATCACCATGGCAACCAACATACAGACACAGTACTCAGCATTATGGATCAGACAGCATTGACACTGTAATATGACACATCCCATCCTCCTTTGAGCATAGACATCTTGCATGATCCAGACTTTCATGCGACACATTGCACTCTTGAAATGAAATGATGGAAACATACGCAATTTACGAATGTATATACTTACACAAGCTGCTTGTATAGTTCACCGAATATCAGGTGGTTGGACGCAAGCTCCCCTCCGCTCAGGAAGTTGCCCCCAAGCTCTTCCGTATGCGTATTTTCGCTCCCAACGTTGTTGTTGCAAAGTCCCGTTTCTGGTACTTCTTGAAGAAGCTCCGCAAGGTCAAGAAGGCTGCTGGTGAGATCGTTTCCGTTAACGTTGTATGTATCCTAGAGTAGATGTTGGAGAACACGATCAGATGGGACTAACTACCTCGATAGATTGCCGAGAAGCGTCCTGAGCAAATCAAGAACTTTGGTATCTGGATCCGTTACGATTCTCGTTCCGGTACCCACAACATGTACAAGGAATACCGTGCCATGCGCCGTACCGAGGCTGTTGAGACCTGTTGTAAGTAGTGCTTGGGGTGGATATACGTCAACAAATGGATACTGATAAGCCTATATAGACCAAGACATGGCTGCTCGTCACCGTGCTCGTTTCAGATCTGTTCAAATCATCCGTGTTGCTGAAGTCAAGGATGCTGATGTCCGTCGCCAATACATCAAGCAACTCTTGACCCCCAAGCTCGCTTTCCCCTTGCCTCACCGTCTCGCCAACGTCGAGAAGAAGCACCGCGCTCTCTTCGTCGCCAAGAGACCTACCACCTTCTACTAAACTATTTACCTCGTTTTTTTCTCGCTCGTGTGGTAGATGTTTTGCATGGATCCGTTATTTTTTCATAAATAAAAAATAATCTCTAGTAGATGTATGATTGTATAGACGAGTTGGGCTCTAGTGTGGATCGACATTTGTGTGTGTGTGTAACTCGAATCCTTACATCATTGTTTGATTTTGAGAGATTTGGCCTTATGTAAAAAGGCTATACAACATTGGCTTGTGACGACTATCACATTTGTTTATCACCCATACATGACGCTATGTTGTGGGCGATCACTCCTCCTTTGCTCCCCCCAACCATTTTCCCTTGCATTTACTTAAATAGAGCGCCCTGATGTTTCGACTCCAAAAGCACTTTTGTTCATCCAGAATCCACTACATTCGGCGTGGACTATCAGCGACCTGTTGCCAGCACTACTCCTCCACTAGAATGAACAGCAATAAATCCAGCACAACAACGACAAAAAGTAGTAAAAATCCCCTTTTATGGTCTGTGCCTTTCCTCAGCAGCAAGGACGCTAGTAGCAAAGACGACTCGCCACCACCACCACCACCACCACCACAGGATACCAAAGAGCAACATCAAGACGACAATGCCTTTATTGCATCGCTCATGTCCAACAAGGCCTGGCTGTCGGGTAAAATTGACTGGCCTGATTTTCCCTCTGTCGACGCCATCAATGCCAAAATACAAGATCTCTATCCGCAGTTCAGCTCCCAATTCACGCATCTGCGAGAAGGCTATGCAAAGATGTGGGACTACCTCACCATGGAAGAATTTAGAAAAATTGTGGAGCAAGTCAAGAAGGAAGAGAATGACACTCGAGTGTACCCTGAAATGGCAAGGGATGCCGTTGTGAGGTAATGCCGTGCATGCAACATGATCTTTACTGCCATGGACACCAACACATATTACTAGGGAGGGTGCTGCGTTATCACAAGAAGAAAAGGACTTTATCACCAAGAGAAAGCTCAAGCAAAAGCGAGCATTTGCCCAGTTTATCGGCGAGGACCCCGAGAAGATTGATGTCAGGGACATTCCCGTTGTGGGGCTGGCTTCCAGCGGCGGTGGGTATCGTGCCATGATAGGATTGAACGGCTACTTGAACGCCATGAACAAGTCGGGCGCTTTGGATTGCACCATGTATTTCACAGGCATCTCAGGCTCGTGTTGGACCATGGCTCTGTATTACAACCAACTCACAAATGCGGATCCGGTGCGCATGGAACAGCATTTTGAATCACACCTGTCGACGCATTGGGCAAATATGTCCAATTTTATCAATATTTTGACAGCGTCCCCCGAAAAGAGCAAGCTGTTGCTGCAAGGAGCCATCCAGCGATACAACCAGCAGAATGGCGATTTGAGTTTGGTGGATATATTCGGGATGCTGATGGGCGGTACCTTGCTCACCAAAAAGCCTCCTGCCATGAAGGACCCCAAAGACAAGCAAGAGATGGAGCAGCGCATGAGAGAGGACGATACCATGGAAGAAATGGATACCAAGCGAGCCATGCATTTGACGGGACAGGCAGAGTTCCTCAAGGATGGGTCGCAGCCACTGCCCATCTACTGTGTGGTGCGCCATGATATTGCCTATGGAAAGACGTTTGAAGAGAGAATCAAGGAGCTGAAAAAGATGACATTCAAGACCTCGCAAGAAAAGAAGGAGCTGGATACGTTGGAAAAGAAGGCGGACAAGTTTGAGGAGGAACAGCCGAATGACGCGTATCAATGGTTTGAATTTACACCGTACGATATGGGTTGTGAAGAGATTGAAGGTATGTATCATGTTGGGCTCAAGAGTTGAGGAGATCTGCTTGTTGACACTGCTTGATTATATAGCTTGGATCCCCATGTGGGCCTTTGGAAGACAGTTTGAAAAGGGTAAAAATACAGAGAGGTTGCCAGAGCAAACGCTGGATATATTGATGGGGTAAGTGCTTTGACATGACGATATGTAATACTAGAATAGTCTCCTGATCGAGTTTATACTATGACATAGTATGTTTGGTTCTGCATTTGCCGCAAGTTTGGTCCACTTTTACCAAGAAATTCGAAGCTTCTTGCCCTCTGGCTCCTTGGATAAGATTGATGAAGCCATCACGCGATACGAATCCTCCATGTCAAGCTACCATCCCATTTCACCATCCTCGTTCCCCAACCCCTTCTACAAGCTGTCCAACACTTACACCATTGAGGGCGAGGAGGAGAAAAAGGAAATCAAGCGACCTGAAGCACTTGTCGACTCCAAAGAACTGTACCTGATGGATGCCGGCATGGATAACAATATCCCCTTTTACCCACTGATGCGAGAAGGCCGTGATGTGGATGTGATACTGGCGATTGATCTTAGCGCAGATATACAGACAGCCACGCACTTTGATCGTGCAGAGAGTTACATCAAAAGAAGAGGCATTCAAGGATGGCCTACTGGTGCTGGATGGCCCAAGGATCACGACCATAGCGAGGACAAGTATCCACTGGGCTCATGCACCATCTTTGACTCTGAAGCCAAGGAAGAGGTAACTACCACGTCCAACACGACACACACACGCAAGAAGCAGCCTGTCACCTTGGCCTACTTTCCGTTTATCGTCAACAAGGCATTTGATCCGGATTTCGATCCTCAAGAAGAAGAGTGCTGCAGTACATGGAACTTTGTCTATACCCCTGAGCAGGTCAGAAAAGTAACAGGCTTAGCAGAAGCCAACTGGAACGATAACACAGACAAGATCAAGCAAGTATTAAGAAAGACTTGGGAAAGAAAGAGGAGAGAGAGATTAGACAAAGAATAAACAAGTGGTAGATTTTTACAATATATGTGGTGGTTTTTATTTGTACATGGAGAAATATATATAATAGTTCAGGAGCGAGAGCCTTCATTCACAATGTCTCGTCTCAGGCCAGGATACAGGTCCCAATCACCAGGATTCGATGGCTGTGCAGACGATAATGGAGCTTGCTCGTTGGATTTACGACCATGGTATGTGTAGCAGGTAGGGCTGTTCTTTTTGAAACGGTACAAGCCAGGATGTGTCAAGTCATCTTCTGTCATTGGATGTTCCATGATGGAAGTCTCTTCCTTGGGGCGTTCAATAATGGATGTAGTATTGTTTTTCATGGTGTGTTGTGTTGTAATAGTAAAAGTATGATTATTCAAGAAACAACTGTAAAAAACAGGACACCTATTTATATTATACGCTGGAAAATCCACATTCATAAAGGAAATTTCGGTAGACATGTTTTTTGCATAAATTTATTCTTGGACTCATGTGAGAAATAGGCAAAATAATCACACCATCCTATATACTACAGTTAAAGGCTGGCTGATTTGGAATGATTCGAACCAATGGTTTAATGCTCAATGTCCTCCCAATCGCGGCCCTTGACTTGAGCGAGTTCTTGCTCAGACAATACGCTGCCACTGGTAAAGTAACCAGATGCAATCTTGGCATCAATCTCGACACTACAGTATAGAGATGAGCATCAGACACACACACACACTAAAACAAACGGGCGTCTTTCTTACCGAGAATCAGCTGGTATAAGTTCTTCAGGAATAGGCACCCGCTCGAGAATAGGAATACCGGATCCAACAATGGCGTCATGTTTCTAAGAATGGAACGATGAGATCATTTTACTCACGCTATATACATGTATACCAGTATACATACCATATTTGACATGGACTATAGACGTGTGCAAACAAGTTAGTCAGTGCTGATCAAGACATGCACCATGACTTACCATCATACGGTCAATCTTTTGAATACCCAGCCAGTGCAATACATCAGGCATCAATGCTTGGAAACGCATGTCCTTTACACCTGCAATACATTCTGTGCGCAAAAAGTAGTTGCTTGCAGTATCTCCACCTGCTTGTCTCTTGCGAGCATTGTACACCAAGTATTTGGTCACTTCACCCAGAGCTCTTCCTTCTTTTCTGACTATATATATACAGTATGGAATTAAAAAAAAATGTCAATGGAAAGTTCTATCAGCAGTATACGTTACAGTAAACAATGACACCAACGCCGCCTTGTTGCGCTTGCTTGGCACACTCTTCAATACCGTAAATCAGATAGGGTCTACAGGTACAAATGTCGCTGCCTGTGGGTATATAGACTATGAGTTTCAATCATGTAACAACAACAAGCAAAATGCAATATTACCAAATACGTCGGATCCATTGCATTCATCATGCACACGAAGAGTCAGCTTTTTGGAGGGATCTACATGAACCGATTGCATTGATTAAAAAAAAAAAAGTCTAGTATTTCAATGTAGACTTTACATACCAGAGATGTATTCAGGGTTACCAAAGATATAAACACTGATGCCACCAATGGGAGGTAAAAACACCTTCAAGTCGGGTCGAGTAATCAATTCGGGATACATTCCTCCAGTGTCCTCACTATGATGTGCAGGGTATATAGAGCTGCTTAGCAGTTGTGTATAATCTAGTAGCGTAGACAGACTTACAAGAGAGCGCGACGAAGCAAGGATTCTTCAATGCCAAATCGCTTGGCTACACCAGGAAGATACCACACGGGTTCCACAGCAGCCTTGGAGACGGCCAAATCACCGCGCGTATTGACAACTACCTTGCCATCGACGTCCAGCGTGCCGTTCTTGACACTCATTTCCATTTCAGCCATTGTCATATGAGCACGGGTGATGGCAATGGTGGGTCTGTAAGGTGTTAGTTTCTATTTTGAGCCATGAAATTCATGCGTACCTGACATCCAAGCCATTTTCGTATTCAGACTTGAAGATGGAAGGTGCTTCGTGACCAAAGGGATCAATCGACACAATCTTTTCAGGGTCAAACCAAGAAGGATGAGGGCCAATTTGGTACGTGGGCTCCGTCATGTCAAAGTTGGGACGATGGTTGGAGGGCAAATCGCCAATAGCTACGGCCAATGCGCGATAAATACAGTACGAACCACCATAGGCACCAATAGCGTTTCTGTGTGTGTGTAATACACAGATTGGTAAATAATCCCACCCCTTCTTTTTCTATACAACAAACCTTTTCTTGATACTCTCAGCATGACGCGATGCCACGATAGGGCCTCTTGCTTTGGGGTCCTGAGCACCCCAATTCAGCGATAAGGGCTTGATACCATGTTGGCCAGGATAAGCTATTTTTTAAAGTTTAATGATTATCCATGATAAGCGGGTTGTAAGCAGACTTAACTGGTGAGGATGACACGACTGGGATACATGGAGGAGGAGGAAGCGCTGGTGGCAGACTTGGAGGCAGCTTCGCCGACTACCGCCTTGTCGTCTGTGATGGCCGTGATGGACGTCGATGGCGACAGCGGATCACCAGAAGAAGCAAGGTCCTTGGGAGGCGTTGCAGTCGACAGCTTCTCAAACTGCTCAGCCAGCCTCAATTGGTCTGCTCTCAACGTCTCCATGGTAGACAGCATCTTTTGCAGTATAACTTCATCGTTTGAAATGGTCATCTTGAAAAAAAGTGATGAAATGAAGAAGAAAAGCAAAAAAAAAGAGAAATCAGCCCCCCCCCCCTTTATAAAAGCATGATGCTCGACAGCAGCAACAACAACAACAGCATTCACATCATGGGATGCGATAGTTTGATACATGATATCTTGAGTTACGTTTTGTCGCTCGTGTTTGGTATGCGTTTTGGTTGTTTGTTGTGTGCATGAAACGTAACCTCATGTGATGGCCAGCTTTTTTTTTTTCAATGATAAATTTGGCTTGTTTTCTCTCTCTTTTTTCTTGCCTTTTACTCTTTGATTTATTTCAATTCATATCATGACCAACACAAGCACTTTACACGTCAGCCAGCATCCCATTATTGCTACCAAACTGTCTCAATTGAGAGACGCCAAGCAAAACTCCAAGGCCGTACGTGAACTGACCCAAGACCTGTCTGTTTTGCTGGGCTACGAGGCCTCCAGTGGGCTATCATTGAGTGATGGCGAATCCAACGTAAGTAGTCGAAATTATACCCTCTATATGCGGCATTTGCTTATCAATGTGGTATTATAGACCGCTAGTGCGTTTGGCAGTTATCAGTCTGTGCAGATAAAAGATAAGGTGGGTTTGGTTCCTGTTCTCAGATCAGGTCTTGGGTTCGTGAATGGTAATACAAAAAAAACTTGTGCTGGACAATTGCAGGTTTAACCATCCATGTAGGTTTCTTGAACCTGTTTCCGGAAGCGCCTGTCTATCATTTGGGCATTTATCGTGAAAAGGTATCGCACCAGCCTGTCGAGTACTACAACAAGCTGCCTGCTGCTCCCAATGTCGAGACATGCTTTGTGCTGGATCCGGTTATTGCAACTGGCAATACCGCCGTCGCAACCATCAATATTCTAAAGGAATGGGGATTGGCTGCTGGTCAAATCAAGTTTGTTGCCATTGTTGGTGTAAGTTGTCCCCATGGTGTGTTGTGTAGTAGTATATCTCATGCTGTGTATATAGTCTGAGCAAGGTATCGAGCAACTGCAACGAGAGCATCCCGATGTCCACATTTATCTCGCTGCCATGGATCAATCCCTTGATTCCAACGGGTAAGCCTTCCATCCTGTCATTTAACCGCATTCACACACGTATTTAACTGATGTTTCTAGCTACATCACTCCTGGCATTGGCGACTCTGGTGATAGACTTTGGAACACTGTATAAAAATGCGTGCTTTGAATAAATAAACGACCTTTTTCTCTCACACAGCATGCCTCGTACATTATCTATCTTTCATAATCCACGTTGTAGCAAGTCGCGCAACGCACTAGCTTATCTTGAAGAAAACAAAGACAGATACGACTATCAAGTGCAGACTATCCTGTATCAAAAGGAGGCCCTGACACGAGATCAGTTGGTTCAGTTGGTAGAGTATCTCGGCTTGGACAAGGACAGCAGTGATGGCGCATGGAAGGTCTTGCTCAGACCAGAAGCTCAAAAGCTCGTTTCCTCGTGGGACGAAACATTGGACCTCTTGGCTAAGGAACCAAAGTTCCTTGAACGTCCCTTTGTCGTTGATTTCCAACACAAGAAGGCTGCTTTAGGCAGACCCAACCTTGATGATGTGGAGGCGCTTGTCCGTGGTGATTAAACTATACTCAGCCCATTTTCTTGATCAAGTGGTGGCGGTAAAAGCTGTCAACCAACCCTTGCCAATAAAAAAATAATATTTTTTCCCCCTTCTCTTTCCTACAACCCTTTTGACATTTTTTACAACATGAACCGTTCAAGCTATTTATTCACCAGCATTCGCACATACGCCACAAAGAGCAAGACGACAAATTTAAAATGGAAGCCCAGCGTCCCCGTCCAACAAACCAGCCTCCCTGACGGCACCGTCTTCATTGCTCGTCAACCTGTGGTGGAGCCCAGTGTCCAATCTGCTGTTGCACCTCTCATCCACAAACCCACCACATTCAAAAAGCTGTCAGAGTCAGAAATCAAAGAATTGCGTCAATTAAGAGAATCAGACCCCAGTACATGGACTCGCTCCAAGTTGGCAAAGAAGTTTGGATGTTCAGAATTGTTTGTCAGCATGGCGGCTCCCAGCCCTGTCGCTGCCACCAACGCTGAGGCTGCGGCTGCTTCCGCTAAGCATGGCTATAGACGCAAATTGATCACTCAAGAAAGACAAAAGAGAAGAGCTCTTTGGTAAACAGGATCAACGGGAACAGCATTTAGAACCTTGCGAATATGTGTCAGACTCAATAAAAGAAATTGTAATATATTACTCAATCATGGAGGAGTAGGCATGGGTTTGTTGCGTGAGGATGGACCAGATGTGAAGGACATTGAGCATAGGACATGATACGTTGAGTGAGGAGATGGGAATTTATTAAGTGTGAGGGGGGGACATCGGCATTGATCATGGCAAGATCAAACTAGATGTGTCACTTCAACTCGATTACCTAGGATGAGCCATGTATCTTTTCATGGCTGCAAGAGTAATAAGAGGTGCTGCGCTGCTGTACTGCTCGAGTATCATTGCTGTAGCTATATTATTTATGCATCTTTTGATATTTCAATCATGAATTGACAGTTCTGTTGTGCCAAATGTCACTAAAATTCTACTTGTTTGCTTTCGCTACCGTGTAAAATCTCTCTGTATCCGTGGATCTAGCTCTTTCACGTTGCTTGGCGATTGTATCAATGGAAAACATATCATACAAGAACAGCCAGCTTACTTGGATCGCCCTCAAACATTCGCAAGCAAGCAAATCACAGCGAGATTTAGACGTATTTGAGCCGTAATTTCTCGTGTTTGAAGCCTTTCCAGACTGCCAGAATAGCACCAAACAATTGCTCTTGCCTAGCAGTAACTATCTGACACCTATGCTCAACTTTTTTGGGATCTTCAAAAACGGACGAAAAAGCATGAGGTACCCCTCATGCTTTTCATCCAAAATCAAACAATCGCGTTTTTGGAGGTAAAAACAACGACTTTTACTAAGGTACATATTAGATCAATGTGTTCCTCTTGGTCCAACGCATCCCCCAAAAGTTATTTTGTGAGACCTTTATACGTAAAATCTTGATATTTTTGCCGAAAACCTTATTTTGTATTTTCCGATATTTCTCGAAAAGCGTAATCAGAACATCTGTAAAAATTAATAGCGTTAAATGCACCTTAGAAGTTAGTATCTAATTCTATTAGGAAGTATGGAGCTGTCATCACATTTTATATAGGCAAGTTGATCAAAATAGGTGAATGTGGGTCCAAAAAGTCCCAAAATCAAAGAATGAGGACGAAATCCCAACCCGGAGTTTTAATCATTTTTGGCGGCGGTGGCTGCTGGCAAACGCTGCAATGCCTCTTCAGTGAAGACGATGGATGCTTTTGAAGGCTGGTAAGAGTAAGAATACGGATTCAAAAACACTATACCTTGGGTTGTCTACCCTATCTTGCTCTTGTATATTCATATTTTTGATTTCGTAGCTTTTTCTAAAATCGTTTATAATTCAAAAGCGCTGATCGGATATGTATGATTTCAGCTTGAAATGCCAAATCAAAATTGTTGAGATTATGGCCGTTTATGTTACAGACAGTCAAAGGACAAATTCAATGCTATAAATCACCCGTAGTAGATTATATTAAATACATTCAGTCTAGCTTCTTTTTCTACATATTTTATGCATAAGCACTGTCAGGGTCCTCTGTTATTAGTTCGACATGAAGGAGAAGAAGGAACGCTACTACTACTACTAGTTTGAGATTGACAATTACCATTTTGGGAGAGTAGCCCTACTACTTTTTGAATGCCATGTTCACTGTTTCTATATACAGAATGCGTGCTATCATGTACACAGAATATCATGCATACCATGGTAAAAAATTCAGTCTTCATGCTGTGGTTCATGTCCACATGGACGCACGGGTGGACTTACCATCACCTTTTGCCCATCTTCGTGACTCGGAATAAGTAACTGTAATAGCTTTTTTCCATGGATTATAATAAGAGCATCTCTTTCCTTTGTTATCCCCCTCTCTCTTTTTGCTCCAACATGTCAAAAGACGACGACGACTCAGCAAGTGATTATTCTGATATTCAGTCTTGTCACTCGGACGAAGAAGAAGATCTCGAAGACTACAAAAAGGGAGGATACCATCCTGTTTCGATAGGCGATCGCTATGATGATGGCCGCTACATTGTCTTGAGAAAGCTTGGCTGGGGCCACTTTTCCACCGTGTGGCTTGCACTGGACACAATGTATGATGAAGATTTGGGACAAGCAACATGACAACGACCGTGGCATACTAACAAACTTACGCTTCATCAGGACAGATTCCCATGTTGCACTCAAGATTGTAAAGTCTGCCAATCGATACACGGACAGCGCATTGGAAGAAATCAAGCTGCTCGAGTGCGTGAAAAAGACGAATCCCGAGGCAAAGGGCTATCAGCATGTGGCTCAATTGCTGGATCATTTTTGGCATCAGGGACCCAACGGAAAGCACGCCTGTATGACATTTGAAGTGTTGGGCGAAAGTCTGCTGTCCTTGATGAAGCGGTACAACTACAAAGGCATTCCTCAGCACATTGTGAAACGCATCGCCAAGCAAGTGTTGCAAGGTTTGGACTATTTGCATCGAGAATGTGGCATTGTTCATACGGATTTAAAACCGGAAAACGTGCTGGTTTGGATTCCAAACATTGAGGACTATCTCAAGAAGGACACAGCCGAGATTTTAAAAGAGATCCAGCAAAAGGAGACCGTGGCACTCTCAGCATCACCCACACAAGTGCAGGCACCACAGCACCAGCCAAACCAACCGTGGTTAGATCCATCGGAATCTACAGGACTGAGCAAGTCTCAGAAAAAGCGACTCAAAAAGAAGAAGAAAATGAAGAGCTTGCAGGAGGCCAGAGAGGACGCTTTAGACAAAGGGTAAATGGAGCCATATGGATTGTGTGTGCGCTTTACTGATTGTAATCGATGGATACTAGTGATACAGGGGATTTACAAGATAAATTGGGGAATCTCAAGATTTCGACTGCTAGTACAGAAGAAGTCAAGGTGATACCATCCTCGGTTTTAGACATCACATCGATTGAGGTGGACAAGGAGGGCATGAAGGTGTTTGACGACATTGTGGTCAAGATTGCAGATCTCGGGAATGCATGCTGGATGGACGGCGAGTACACACACGTCATTCAGACTCGGCAATACCGTAGTCCAGAGGTGATTGTGGGATGCAAGTGGACAAACGAGGCTGACATGTGGAGCACAGCGTGTATGATTTTCGAGCTGCTCACGGGCGAGTTTCTATTTGATCCAAGAGCTGGGTCCAAGTACAATAAGGACGATGGTGAGATCATATTGGGTGGCTGAAAGACCCTTTTTATTGATTGACCTATAAATAGATCACCTTGCTCAGATATTGGAATTAATGCGAAACGTTCCAAAGGTGTTGATATCTGGTGGTGAATTCTCGCGCGAGTTCTTTGACCGTACCGGCAAATTAAAGCACATCAAGAAGCTTCGCTACCGTAGACTGAGAGACGTACTGCACGACACTTTCCTAGTGCCACCAGAGGATGCGGATGCTGCCAGCGTATTCCTACTGCCAATGCTGGAAATGGACATGGCGAAACGAGCACCTGCTAGTCAAATGCTTAAAAGCCCTTGGTTACAAGAAATCGCATAATAGGCAACGGGTACAAGGAACGTCATTTTTTTTTATATATACACACACAGCAATTTGCCAAGAAACACGGGCACCACACACACATTACATAACAAGCCTGTTGGTGATGATGATCTTGTTTTGTTTGATATGAAGCTTTTAATAGACAAACTCCGTTTTCTTGTGAATAAAATAATAGAAAGCATTTCGTATATACAACACCTTTCTCTCTTGTTAATTTCAAAAAAATGGAGCTGAACCCTCAACAATTGCATTATTTCAAGCGAGAACTCATCTCCCAGCAGCTGGAGGACGAAGTGGATAGCATCCGCAGATCCAAGGAGCTGTCATCCCTGGTGAAGCCCAGTGCACAACAGACAGCCAGCGAGTATCCATTCCTGCAGTACCTGACCAAGAACTTTGTGCTTGAATTTCCATTGCTTAGGGACGGAAACGAAAAGGGCTTTTTCGAGAAACTGCAGACATTTCTGGATGAATACAGCAAACTCAAGATGGACACCTATGTGCCCAAGAACGCAAGAGACTCTCAAAGACGCGTTTTATGGTACAAGGTCCAGAAGCTGCTGATCATCTCTCTCTGTGCCAGCATCAAGACTGTACAGGGCAAAGAAGAGAGCATCAACCTATTATCCGGCGGCGACGAACCTCAATCCAACGACGAGGACGAAAAGCTGGTATCAAAGCTCAACATGACCAGTCTGGAAAGCGAGGAGAACTACTTGGAATGGTTGGGTTGTAACGGTCTCAAGCTGAACGTGGTTACTGCTAGAGATATCAGCGAGAAGCGCACCATCCGCGAACATCTGCATACTGAATTTGTCATTGAGACCAACCTGGTGGTTGCCGACGGTGAGGATGCCCCACCCGTGTACGTCGCCAGACGTCATGGCCAGTTCCGCCAGCTTCGCGATGATCTCAAGGCAGCCTTTCCCACTCTCGAACTGCCCAGCGTGCCCTCCAAGGCACATGATGCCAACAGCAAGTCCCATCATCTTCACCGTGAAAAGGACCGCATCATGTTGAGATCCTACTTGCGTCGTCTCTCGGCCGAAACCGAGGTGGCCAACAGTGACATCTTTAGGGATTTTCTCATGAACGACTCTTTCCAATTATCCGCTGAAGAGCAAAAGGATGCTGCGGAACGACTCAAGATGGACGAAAACCGCATCAATGAAGAGAGACGTTTCCGTGCCGAAGTCGACAAGAAGATTGTGGAATTGGACGGTTTATTGGACATGCTCAAGAAGCAAATCATGAAACCAAACGGCTTGCTGGAGGTGTTTGAGGTTATTAAAAAGACTGAAACTATCGACAAATTGCCTGCCGAATTGCGTAAAGCCATTGAATGGGGCCGAATCAAGTAAGTTGTCGTACATGTGCAAAGGTCTGTGTGTTGATTCGTTGTGTAACTCATGCCCAAACAATCGTTTAATAGCTTTGCCTTTGTTTTGCACACCCAGTTTGTTACCTCGGACAGATCCGTCGAGAACGTCGCCAACTTGAAGCGCACGCACTCCTTGATGCCTTATCGCACCATTGCTCAAATCCTCAAGCTCTCAAACCCCTTCTCCATGGTGAAGGGCGTCTTGGATTTGTTCTTGGCCCAGCCATTCGGTGGTAAGAGTCTTTTCCAGAGGTAAGTAGTAGGCAGCAGCTAGTAGAGGATACCAATCTCATACAAGACTCGTAGAATCATGCTGACCAACATGAACGAACAATCAAAGGAGCTCACCAAGGACATTGAGGAACTCCAGCTCAAGATCAACGATCCTCCTCTTTGCCAAAAGATTGCCAATGCCGTGCAAACCGAATTGCCTGAAGGTGTCAAGCTGGGCAAGACTACTCCCATCACGGAGACTTTGGAGCTGTTAAAGAATCCCAATATTGAGCCTGTGCTGACCCCTCAACAGATCATCAAGGTGGCATTTGCCAACCAACCCGGTAAGCTTGAAGCCCGTGAGCTGGTTGAAAACCTCTACAAGCTCTGGATTCTCTATGCCAGAAAGCAGGAGCAAGAAGTCTTGATGTCGCTTGTCTTCCAGGGCGTTACTGGAGAAATCATCAAGGATCTCTTTGCCATCTTTTACGAACCTTTGGCCCAAGTGTACAAGGCTGCCAACATTGGCGAAACCATCGGCCATGTCGCCAACTTTGTCAACGACCTTATTGAAGTCATTGATAAGATGGATGTTGAAGATGTCACCAACACTGCTCAGCCTTTCATTGACCTTGTTCAGCGCCATGAAGACGAGTTTTATCAGTTTGTCCACAACGTGCACGCTCAAGATCAATCCAAGCTGTTTGACAACCTGCTGGGCTACGTGGATAAGCTCTTTAGCTTCATTTCCAACGGCATCCCCACCAAGATTGACCTGGATCAGATTGTCACACAAGCTGGCATCTCGCCTGCTGAATACCCCGCATTGAAGAATGAAATTGATCAGTTGTGCGCCTACCATCGCAGCCGCAAGGAGAGACATTTGGAGCGCAAACGTCAAAAGCTCATGTCAACCACCGACGTAGCAGACTCTGAGGATATGTTTGACTTTTTACCCGAGAACAAGGAGGTCATTGGCGTCTTTAACGACATGGCAGAGATTGAATACGACAGCGACGAGGAAGTGCAATCCACAGTCAGTGGCAGCAGCAGCAGTTTAGTAGCTCACGAAATGACACTTCGCCCTCCTACACTTCAACTTATTCCCAAGATTGCTCCTACATTCGTTGCTCACGTTCAACAAATCATGAAGAATTAAGAATAAAATGGTTCATTTATGTAGTTAAAAAAGAGTATAAATGATGCAAGATTGTTCATATGATGTGTGCGATAAGAACTGGTTTACCATGGGGTATTGGGCTTATCAGTTATACCTGATATTAATAAGCTTCTCAGATGCTTCCAGCGATCGTAGCAGAGTCGAGCTGAATGTCTTCCCTCAAACTTGACCTCCAGATCTGCCCAGCCTCCGCCATGCAGATGATATAATACATGGTTCAGTAGTATCATATCATCCTCATGAGACCACACTTCATAGCCTCGAACATCCTGATCTGTTTTCGAGGGTGGTGGCAGTTTGGCGGGCATGGAGGGTAATGATGAAGAGGCAAAGGAAAGAGGCGATGCCATTGTCTGAGGTGTTGTGGGTGATGGCAATGGCTGGTTCATTTGAGCTGATTCTGATATTCGCATTTGATCCATTGCATAGCTGATCATGTCTCTTGTGGTGATTCCATTTTGAAAGACATGTCGGGCTTGGCTCTTTTTCTTCTTTCTAGAGGATCTGTTGCTCTGTATTGAATTGTTAATGTGCTGCTGGGGCTGCTGTGGTTCGTGATGACGCTCTTCCATCTGGACGTCTTTGCTGGCTGTGGGTGCTGCTGATGCCTCTTGTTGCTCATTGTCGGAATCTATTAATTCGCCATTCTCGTCATACTCAACTATCAACTTTTGGCGCACTGCAGTACTCTTTAAGCAACAATCTTTGATTTCATCAGCCAATCCAGAGAGTTACCTTTATTTGGTATCTTTTTGGGAATGCATGGCTTGCCTGTATTCTTGTAATTCAACATGATGTTGCGAACAGCGGTTCTCGAAAGTCCTGCTATGCGAGCAACATGCTTTTCAGTCGCCCCAGCTTGATAGGCTCCGACTATCAGCCAACGCTTTGCTTCTGCTGTGTCTCTTACAGACCTTTTGCTTGATTTTGTCATGAATTCGATGGTAGGAAAAAAAAGAGAGACTTGTAAAAGGAAGAAAGAGATGATGAAAATAAATAGAGGGGCGCCTATTGCTCTGGTGACAATATCCAAATAAAGGAGGGCGCCAGATGTAATTGGCCCCTCTTATATGGTGACTTCATACCCTAAATGATCCTGTATCTATGAAATCAAGGTTCTGGAAGCATTCCTTAAGCCTTGAACAAGTCAATTGGATGCATATTCATAAGGCCAAAGTGCTGCATGTTTGCTTAAATGCTCAGTAGATCCAATGCTGGAGATTAGCCGCCATAAATCATGCGTTCGGATAGCATTTGGATCACAAAAAGGCACTATTCAAATGGGCAATACTTTTGATTTATATACCTCAACAATGAATAGACACAGCCATACCATTTGATGTCTTTTACGATGCTCCAATCTATAAGCAGCCGGATGAAGAAGACATCAAGAGCACGTCAAGCAGCTTTTTTCAGACATCAAAGCGAGCTGTGTTCCTGAATCGATCAGTGAAGATTATTAGCTTCGTTTTACTTTGATTTTCATCATACTCATTGATTATATTTCAATATAGATGTTGTTGGAGATAAAACTTAACTGTGGGGTGTGCATTTTCATTATGTTTATATGCTTATTCTCAAGGAATTCTTGTGACACTTGAACCACTGGAAAGAATTTAAGAGCTTTTGTCACATTAAATATGATTTTTGCCTACACAGTGCTTTTTTTCATTTAATACGATATGTTGTAACATTCTACATACGATGCTTTAAAGGTTCATGCTACAATGGGGAACCATGCTGCACGCATGACACTGTATTTCCATGCATTTGGCCTGTAGACAGCAGGATTATTGCGAGATGGATGCAAGCCTTTTTTAAGTGTTGCCAGTAGCAATGCTTGATTTAGACATTCATCACAAGCGTCTAGTCTTGGAGGTAATGCTAGAAATCAGACAAGTGTGCCTATTGTTCCACCAAAATTGCATAAATCACCATTTAAATAGGCGCTTAAGCAGTTAATTTGAATCTATACTCATGGAAACTCATTCTGTCTGCCTTCAGCTTACAGATAGTTGTATAGCTTCAAACTAATATACTATTAACTTGGGTTTATTTGCTCCAGTGTGCATTGATAGACCGTCGGCCATAGACTAAGATTTCATTGATCTGATCCGGATTCAATCAAAGCTCGCTTTCCTCTTATAAAATGCCACTCGTGGTACACTGAAGTTTGTCTAAGAACCAGACATTCAATGTTGCTAACTAGCAAAGCTCTTAAGAGTTCGACAATAGTACGTTTGCATTTACAGTTCTTCAGCAATCAGTACTATTCAGTGCGCCATATCCGTCAAAGTTGAGACATTCCACGAGATTTCATGAGCGCAGCCTTATATGACCATCTCATACTACAGCTGTATGCAGACTATCACTCAACGGCCAGCCCTGTCTGCCATTTCAGAGGCATAAATAGACTTATCCCAAAAAAAAAATACGAACCAGAACCTTGAAAACGCTGCAATTTGGATGCTAAAAATGCATCAAATGTTGATTTTAAACATACATCTCCAAAGAGTTTAAAACAATGACATTAGCAAACATTGAGCTAGGATGAAAAGGAGCCTCAAGGGCTTGCTAGGGCCCATCAGCTCCCAGGATTCATTCATATACCTGGAAATTTGCCAAGAATTTCATAACCCTGCCTGAAGCTCTGAGTGGTCAAGCATGTGTAAGCTGATCACATCCCTTGTCCGATTTTATGTTCTGGATCCTGTCTTCAACCGCCTTGGAGTGCTTGCTTTTCTCTTTCCGAGCATCTATCCAGCTCTTTGTAGCTCCTGGTCATATTTTAGCTTACCAGAATAAACCCTTTTGTTACACATCACCGTTGTTTGATCCCAATAGAGTAATGATATTGAAATAGGAGGATTGGGCTCAGTTCCGGTCACAGACACACTGAAAGCTAACCTCTCCCCTTTCCTTCTGTATACACCTCAGCTCAATATCTCGCATCTTCCTTATTGGGTTCTTCTCATTTTATTGTTCATCAACTCTTCAATAAGCAAATGTCTGAAGAAAAGAGTAGAAAGCCTGCCAGTAAATGTCAAGAATATGGCCTTCATATAACATAAACTGATTACATCCGATAGATACTGCATTTAAGCAACAGCGTCTTAAGGCTTGGCAACCGTTGTTAACACCTAAAACGGTGCTGCCTACACTTTTTGTAGCAGGTATCATTTTTGCACCACTAGGTGGTTTGTTCTTATATGAAAGCGATACTGTAATATGCACAACACACTTGATTTTGTATACAAAATGCTGATTTATGTGTTTGGTTTGTAGGTAAATGAGGTTATCATTGATTATACCCACTGTATGAATGCAAACTCAACTCCCACTTCTTTGGACTCAAGCTTATATTCATACAAATACACGGCTGAAGGAACTGGACGTAAGATGTTGATCTAAAAGAAGAGCATCACTGAAATCTAAAACAAATTTGCTAGCCATGTATGCACCAACCTATCGATTCGTACCCAATACTGTAGCTGGAGAATCAGGCGTTTGTGCTATTCGATTTTCAGTTCCTATTGAGCTCCAAGCACCTATCTTTCTCTATTATCGACTCACCAACTTTTACCAAAATCACCGTAAATACGTCAAAAGTCTTAGCTACAACCAACTTCATGGCGATGTGATTACACCCGCCGACGCAGCCAGCTCCTGCTCACCTGTTGCTACTGAGCCCGGTACCAACAAAATCTACTATCCATGTGGATTGATTGCCAACTCTATGTTTAATGGTGAGTGCTTGATAACTAAAAAAAAAAAAAGGTATGATATTGGGAGAGGTATTAAAGTTGTGTGCTAGATACATTTAGCGTTGCATTCGTGAATCCTCCTGGAAGCGCTCCCAGTTTATCAATGGACTTTAGTGAAAAGGATATTGCATGGCCAGCAGACAAGAAGAGACTTGCAAGCACTTCAATGGATGCTTCACAGCTTGTCCCTCCACCCAACTGGCAAAAAAGATATCCTAATGGATATACAGCAGACAACATCTTCCACCCACAAGACGATGAGCATTTCCAGGTATGGATGAGAACTAGTTGGTATCCCACATTCAGAAAGCTTTATTCTGCCATGAGAGAAGGGTCTCTTCAACCTGGAACTTACGAAGTAAATGTGACATTGAGTACGTACAAAATTTGCACCATCCACATTGCTTTTGATTGACCTTTGCTCTCGGTGTAGACTACGATATAACTGCCTACGGAGGCACCAAGTCCATTGTGCTTACTGGCACCTCATTTTTGGGTGATAGAAATCCTTTTATGGGTTTAGCTTGGATTGTGATGGGCTGTGTTTGCACCTTTTTGGGTGTCGTCTTCTTGGGCTGGCACTTTTTCAAGCCAAGGTAACAACTACAACTAGTATGGCATGTGTGGGTTGCTAAGTCTTTGTTTATTTCTATAGAAAACTCGGTGATCACGATCGTCTTTCTTGGCAGCAAACCTCTGGGTCCGGTCCATAAAGACGATTTTCTCCCTTCAAAACTTAATAGCCTTTTTTATACATGTAATTCGTTCTTTTCTATAATTATTAAACCATATATACATATAAAAATTGGGACAATACGTGAAGCAAGTGGGTCTAGAGCAACTTTTCTAGTTTAAGCATCAAGCAATGTTATAAATATTTGCTATTTACAAAGGTATCACAAACATACATTAGGACCTGAAGTGTGTAACAAGGCAGCATGTATCACTCGAGGTTGTGTCGTTTCGTTTTCTGATCTGGCATAAACGCCAAAATCTGAGGGGTATACTTTATTGAGATATTTACATTGATATACGTCTTCCATTCTCTCTTATTTTGATAGATGGCCTTTTCTTTGTAAGCTTTTTTGATGGAAGGTGTACCGATTTTGTTGAAGACGACGACGAATTTGAAGACGCAGATGAAGACAGCAACGAGCTAGAATCAAAGTAATCGATAGAGAATAGGTCCTTGATGAATCCATTTACTACAGCCTTCGTGAGGTCATAGTGCCGAATGTTCATTTCAGTCAAACTATCTCCCAAAGGGCCATGATCTTTGCTATGCATGATCACCATATCTTGCTGATGGCGGAGGTATTGTGTCAAATAGTTCAATGCATTGCTTGTAACCGTCTTGTCGTAATGTATATTCAAAAAGCCGCAATTTTCGACCATATCTTCGTATACAGAAGTATGTAGAAATCTGATAAAACTGGATTCCAACATGATGTACGCACAAGTCTGTGCTTCAGCAAAAATAGAGGGGCAAATTTCGTCATTTTCAGCATTCATTTGATCCGCGATATGACGCTTGACTCTGTCATCCAGATTGACCTCCAAGTATGAGTCATTCACGATATAGGTGTCATAAATGCGTCGAGCCATTTCCTTATGTTTTCTTGATGATTTCTTTTTGTAGTTTTCAAATTGCTCGACTTCCAGAAAGAAAAACTGTAATCAACTGTCAATAGAAAGAACAAGCATCAGATGTACAGCATCTTACCAAATTCTCAGAGCTAAACTCGTCCAGCAAATGATACAAAAAGTAGCAAAGAGGCACTTTTGATTCGAGCATGGCCTTGAGACCCTCTTTGTTGATCTCACTGATGCATACATCGACGGGCGTAGGCTCACCGAAAAAATACTCCAACTTGCGGCTGGATCTGTCGACCTTGACTTTGTACATTGCATGCACATCGAGCGCATTTGCCACTTGTGCAGCACTCAATTGCTCATTGAATGAGGGTAGAGACAACAAGCTAAGGGCGGCTGCCACGCTTGCTCGCCTCGAGGGCGGTTTTTCATCCACAGCAGAGGAGCGTCTTGACTTGCTAATCGACTTTCTCGTCCTTGTTGACAGGTACATGTCGCCTGAACTGCTTGTTGTGGAAGCAGTACTTGCTTGACTTGTATGAGAGGTTCTGCGCTTTTTTGTCATTGATAAAAAATAAAGTTTAATAAGAGATAAAGAAGAGAGGCGAAGAAGCCTGAAGATTATAAAATTTTTAATCTAAAATCAGTTAAATATATCAGAAACCTTGCCACTGAAAATTTTTACCTGCATCTCAAAAATAGAGTGATTTGAAACAAACTCCAATAGATGATCAAAAAGGAACTATGATCATACTTTTACTAGCACTATATTTGTAGCGATGATGGCACAGACTTTATCGTTAGTGATTGGGTGCGTCATGAATGGGTGTAAAAACAAGTTCGTCAGCGATTTGTAGGCGTAGCATTGACGATCCCTAGACACGCCAGGTTCGCATTAATGAAAACATCTCGTATCCAAGCACAGATGATGTGGTCGCAACGACTTTTATTGCTAAAGTGTGTGCAAATTACAGCGAAACGAACGTATTTGAGCCGTGATTTCTCGTATTGAAAACCGTTTTAGACCGCCACCAGAATTGCGCTCAACATTTACTGTCATGCATCACTTATCTTCTAAAATGGTTGCTCAACAGATCATCAGAATTCGACCAAAATCAACAAGATATACACCCCTCATGGTTTTTATCGAATTTCAAACAATCACAATTTTGAAAAACTTTTGCTAGGGTATGCCAACTAGCTATATCGAAATGTCGTTTGTATGGGGATTATTGGGAATATTGCCTCAAATGTGTGCGATGCGTAGAGATCCAGCGGATTGTAATTGTCCTAAGCGATTAGAAGTGGTAATTTGATGCTGAACAACGAATTGAGAACACTCTTCTTTCGAAGTATTCATATTTAAAAATTGAGGAATATAACCCGAATTTTAAAACTTGTACATCGTATTAATACTGTTAGAATTGGATATTTTTATTCTGCCCTTCGAAAGTCGAAGTAGGATTATTTAAATTAAACTAGCAGCGTAAACTTCAAAGGTATCCATGCTTCTTTTCACAATCCCTCAGCAACAAGATTACAGTTTAAAAGTAGATCATTGTGTGGAACTATAGTTCATATTTACTTTTTTAGTGAATTATAAACGGTCAGTCAAGATCGAACACTGTTCAGGAGAGCATAACTTTGATAGCAATTGTAAAGAAAGACCATTCATCAGAATCAAACACCAGGTTGAGGCACGGCCTATCATTGGCTACAAAAACCGGAAACAAGCATTTTAGTGAGCCCATCACGGCCCCAATTACGCTTCCTTGCTATGTCTGGCGCATACATTCATAGTATACAGTGCATGGGAACAAGTCCTAATGTCAATCGTAGTTGATACTACCACCTAGAAGCAGCAATGTGCTTCGTAAATCAGAATTCAGCCATAATTTAGCCGGAGCTATCAAGTATTACTGTACACTCCATAAAAATAAATCGCCTTCTAAATACATTTCAAATCAACCAACTTTTAAGGTGGAACATGTTCCTAACCTATTCGACATGCAAAGTCTCATTTTTAAGCGGGGGAAAATGCGTACCTTAAATTGGGCAAACGACATGGAACGGAAGAAAGTAAGCTACAGCTCTCAAAACTCGACAGGTGGTGCATTAACATGTCAGGTATCCATGGATACCTTGAAAACTGCAAGTTGATATGACATTTTTCCACCACTCTACTCTCCAAAATGACCTATAAAATTCATAAGGTCTGTAATATAACTAGGCGGTATTTGAAATTTTGGTATTCCCAACTGATCCTCCATCGATCCTGAAATCCATGAACCTCAAAATTGGATGATTGTTGATAGTAAACACCCCTTTAGCCTTATATGGTTTCTGTACAGAATTCAAAGGAGAATTCAATGGTACCCATATCAAGGGTCTTGATTTGCATTATTCAGGTGATTTTTGATGGTGTTGTTTTGGAGGTTTTTCAGGAATTAACAAGTTTCCATCATATTGACTCTACCGTTGATTGCATTGGTCATGTAGGCCAAAAAAGTACCTTTCGAATGGTACCTGGCTTGAAGCTTTAGCATGACTCTAGCATGAGAAATCAAAAATTTTGTCGTGTTTTGAAAATACCACACAATTTTTTCCCTTGCTAGGACAGGCAGATTTTGGTCCAAATCTGGTGATTTTCCATGAACCCCTTTTTTGACAATATCTCAACGAAAAATCATCGGATTGACATGAAACAAGAACGATTCGACAGCCGCACATTGGATCTACCATGATATGACAGTCTAAAGTACCAGATGAGCATTCCCTTCATGAATCCACTCAAAATGTGAAATTTCGTGTCCCTCAAGCAGGAGGTTTGTAACAAAGGTCAAAACTTTTATACAACATCTATACCATTCGATAGAGAATTGAATGCCAAACAATAGTTAAGCTCTACGCTACTTGCATTCACTTAGTGAAATTCGAGTGTAGAGCCCTTCAAAAATCACCCATGTGCACCCTTTTTGATCATTACTCGTGCAAAACGTCTATTAAGACCCTAACGCCAACACGTCCTAGTCAAAAACGTGCACCCCTATCGATTGGGCTATAAAGCTTGGGCACTCTTGCCATATTAAAAAACTTTTACTAGTAGCATAGCCTAACCTTTTTAAAAATATCACAAATCTCACTTTGGTCAGGATCCATGGTAGCTACAAAAAATTGAATTGCACATTCGGATTCACCGCAAAAAACTGCCTTAGGAACATGCTAGTCCCAAAGCTCTAGCGTGCATTTTTGAAAAATCGATGTCAGGATGCCATAAAACCCAAAACTCCAAATTCGAAATTCATTTTGTACATCATGGGTCGATGAGGTAAGAATTCCAGAATGTCCTGATATTTGAATATGTTGTAAAAGAATATAAAACAACCAACTTTTTAGGTGGAACATGGTATTGGAAAGGCCTAGTTCCTAACCTATTCGACATGCAAAGTCTCATTTTTAAGCGGGGGAAAATGCATACCTTAAATTGGGGAAACGACATGGAACGGAAGAAAGTAAGCTACAGCTCTCAAAACTCGACAGGTGGTGCATTAACATGTCAGGTATCCATGGATACCTTGAAAACTGCAAGTTGATATGACGTTTTGCCATCAATCTATCCTCCAAAATGACCATGAAAAATGGAATCGCTTGTAGTGTAACTAAGCGGTCCTTGAAAAATGTGGGTTTGCAATTGATCGTCAATCGATTCTGAAATCCATGGATGTCAAAATTAGATGATAGTTGATAGTAAACACCCCTTTAGCCTTACATGGTTTCTGTACAGAATTCAAAGGAGAATTCAATGGTACCCATATCAAGGGTCTTGATTTGCATTATTCAGGTGATTTTTGATGGTGTTGTTTTGGAGGTTTTTCAGGAATTAACAAGTTTCCATCATATTGACTCTACCGTTGATTGCATTGGTCATGTAGGCCAAAAAAGTACCTTTCGAATGGTACCTGGCTTGAAGCTTTAGCATGACTCTAGCATGAGAAATCAAAAATTTTGTCGTGTTTTGAAAATACCACACAATTTTTTCCCTTGCTAGGACAGGCAGATTTTGGTCCAAATCTGGTGATTTTCCATGAACCCCTTTTTTGACAATATCTCAACGAAAAATCATCGGATTGACATGAAACAAGAACGATTCGACAGCCGCACATTGGATCTACCATGATATGACAGTCTAAAGTACCAGATGAGCATTCCCTTCATGAATCCACTCAAAATGTGAAATTTCGTGTCCCTCAAGCAGGAGGTTTGTAACAAAGGTCAAAACTTTTATACAACATCTATACCATTCGATAGAGAATTGAATGCCAAACAATAGTTAAGCTCTACGCTACTTGCATTCACTTAGTGAAATTCGAGTGTAGAGCCCTTCAAAAATCACCCATGTGCACCCTTTTTGATCATTACTCGTGCAAAACGTCTATTAAGACCCTAACGCCAACACGTCCTAGTCAAAAACGTGCACCCCTATCGATTGGGCTATAAAGCTTGGGCACTCTTGCCATATTAAAAAACTTTTACTAGTAGCATAGCCTAACCTTTTTAAAAATATCACAAATCTCACTTTGGTCAGGATCCATGGTAGCTACAAAAAATTGAATTGCACATTCGGATTCACCGCAAAAAACTGCCTTAGGAACATGCTAGTCCCAAAGCTCTAGCGTGCATTTTTGAAAAATCGATGTCAGGATGCCATAAAACCCAAAACTCCAAATTCGAAATTCATTTTGTACATCATGGGTCGATGAGGTAAGAATTCCAGAATGTCCTGATATTTGAATATGTTGTAAAAGAATATAAAACAACCAACTTTTTAGGTGGAACATGGTATTGGAAAGGCCTAGTTCCTAACCTATTCGACATGCAAAGTCTCATTTTTAAGCGGGGGAAAATGCATACCTTAAATTGGGGAAACGACATGGAACGGAAGAAAGTAAGCTACAGCTCTCAAAACTCGACAGGTGGTGCATTAACATGTCAGGTATCCATGGATACCTTGAAAACTGCAAGTTGATATGACGTTTTGCCATCAATCTATCCTCCAAAATGACCATGAAAAATGGAATCGCTTGTAGTGTAACTAAGCGGTCCTTGAAAAATGTGGGTTTGCAATTGATCGTCAATCGATTCTGAAATCCATGGATGTCAAAATTAGATGATAGTTGATAGTAAACACCCCTTTAGCCTTACATGGTTTCTGTACAGAATTCAAAGGAGAATTCAATGGTACCCATATCAAGGGTCTTGATTTGCATTATTCAGGTGATTTTTGATGGTGTTGTTTTGGAGGTTTTTCAGGAATTAACAAGTTTCCATCATATTGACTCTACCGTTGATTGCATTGGTCATGTAGGCCAAAAAAGTACCTTTCGAATGGTACCTGGCTTGAAGCTTTAGCATGACTCTAGCATGAGAAATCAAAAATTTTGTCGTGTTTTGAAAATACCACACAATTTTTTCCCTTGCTAGGACAGGCAGATTTTGGTCCAAATCTGGTGATTTTCCATGAACCCCTTTTTTGACAATATCTCAACGAAAAATCATCGGATTGACATGAAACAAGAACGATTCGACAGCCGCACATTGGATCTACCATGATATGACAGTCTAAAGTACCAGATGAGCATTCCCTTCATGAATCCACTCAAAATGTGAAATTTCGTGTCCCTCAAGCAGGAGGTTTGTAACAAAGGTCAAAACTTTTATACAACATCTATACCATTCGATAGAGAATTGAATGCCAAACAATAGTTAAGCTCTACGCTACTTGCATTCACTTAGTGAAATTCGAGTGTAGAGCCCTTCAAAAATCACCCATGTGCACCCTTTTTGATCATTACTCGTGCAAAACGTCTATTAAGACCCTAACGCCAACACGTCCTAGTCAAAAACGTGCACCCCTATCGATTGGGCTATAAAGCTTGGGCACTCTTGCCATATTAAAAAACTTTTACTAGTAGCATAGCCTAACCTTTTTAAAAATATCACAAATCTCACTTTGGTCAGGATCCATGGTAGCTACAAAAAATTGAATTGCACATTCGGATTCACCGCAAAAAACTGCCTTAGGAACATGCTAGTCCCAAAGCTCTAGCGTGCATTTTTGAAAAATCGATGTCAGGATGCCATAAAACCCAAAACTCCAAATTCGAAATTCATTTTGTACATCATGGGTCGATGAGGTAAGAATTCCAGAATGTCCTGATATTTGAATATGTTGTAAAAGAATATAAAACAACCAACTTTTTAGGTGGAACATGGTATTGGAAAGGCCTAGTTCCTAACCTATTCGACATGCAAAGTCTCATTTTTAAGCGGGGGAAAATGCATACCTTAAATTGGGGAAACGACATGGAACGGAAGAAAGTAAGCTACAGCTCTCAAAACTCGACAGGTGGTGCATTAACATGTCAGGTATCCATGGATACCTTGAAAACTGCAAGTTGATATGACGTTTTGCCATCAATCTATCCTCCAAAATGACCATGAAAAATGGAATCGCTTGTAGTGTAACTAAGCGGTCCTTGAAAAATGTGGGTTTGCAATTGATCGTCAATCGATTCTGAAATCCATGGATGTCAAAATTAGATGATAGTTGATAGTAAACACCCCTTTAGCCTTACATGGTTTCTGTACAGAATTCAAAGGAGAATTCAATGGTACCCATATCAAGGGTCTTGATTTGCATTATTCAGGTGATTTTTGATGGTGTTGTTTTGGAGGTTTTTCAGGAATTAACAAGTTTCCATCATATTGACTCTACCGTTGATTGCATTGGTCATGTAGGCCAAAAAAGTACCTTTCGAATGGTACCTGGCTTGAAGCTTTAGCATGACTCTAGCATGAGAAATCAAAAATTTTGTCGTGTTTTGAAAATACCACACAATTTTTTCCCTTGCTAGGACAGGCAGATTTTGGTCCAAATCTGGTGATTTTCCATGAACCCCTTTTTTGACAATATCTCAACGAAAAATCATCGGATTGACATGAAACAAGAACGATTCGACAGCCGCACATTGGATCTACCATGATATGACAGTCTAAAGTACCAGATGAGCATTCCCTTCATGAATCCACTCAAAATGTGAAATTTCGTGTCCCTCAAGCAGGAGGTTTGTAACAAAGGTCAAAACTTTTATACAACATCTATACCATTCGATAGAGAATTGAATGCCAAACAATAGTTAAGCTCTACGCTACTTGCATTCACTTAGTGAAATTCGAGTGTAGAGCCCTTCAAAAATCACCCATGTGCACCCTTTTTGATCATTACTCGTGCAAAACGTCTATTAAGACCCTAACGCCAACACGTCCTAGTCAAAAACGTGCACCCCTATCGATTGGGCTATAAAGCTTGGGCACTCTTGCCATATTAAAAAACTTTTACTAGTAGCATAGCCTAACCTTTTTAAAAATATCACAAATCTCACTTTGGTCAGGATCCATGGTAGCTACAAAAAATTGAATTGCACATTCGGATTCACCGCAAAAAACTGCCTTAGGAACATGCTAGTCCCAAAGCTCTAGCGTGCATTTTTGAAAAATCGATGTCAGGATGCCATAAAACCCAAAACTCCAAATTCGAAATTCATTTTGTACATCATGGGTCGATGAGGTAAGAATTCCAGAATGTCCTGATATTTGAATATGTTGTAAAAGAATATAAAACAACCAACTTTTTAGGTGGAACATGGTATTGGAAAGGCCTAGTTCCTAACCTATTCGACATGCAAAGTCTCATTTTTAAGCGGGGGAAAATGCATACCTTAAATTGGGGAAACGACATGGAACGGAAGAAAGTAAGCTACAGCTCTCAAAACTCGACAGGTGGTGCATTAACATGTCAGGTATCCATGGATACCTTGAAAACTGCAAGTTGATATGACGTTTTGCCATCAATCTATCCTCCAAAATGACCATGAAAAATGGAATCGCTTGTAGTGTAACTAAGCGGTCCTTGAAAAATGTGGGTTTGCAATTGATCGTCAATCGATTCTGAAATCCATGGATGTCAAAATTAGATGATAGTTGATAGTAAACACCCCTTTAGCCTTACATGGTTTCTGTACAGAATTCAAAGGAGAATTCAATGGTACCCATATCAAGGGTCTTGATTTGCATTATTCAGGTGATTTTTGATGGTGTTGTTTTGGAGGTTTTTCAGGAATTAACAAGTTTCCATCATATTGACTCTACCGTTGATTGCATTGGTCATGTAGGCCAAAAAAGTACCTTTCGAATGGTACCTGGCTTGAAGCTTTAGCATGACTCTAGCATGAGAAATCAAAAATTTTGTCGTGTTTTGAAAATACCACACAATTTTTTCCCTTGCTAGGACAGGCAGATTTTGGTCCAAATCTGGTGATTTTCCATGAACCCCTTTTTTGACAATATCTCAACGAAAAATCATCGGATTGACATGAAACAAGAACGATTCGACAGCCGCACATTGGATCTACCATGATATGACAGTCTAAAGTACCAGATGAGCATTCCCTTCATGAATCCACTCAAAATGTGAAATTTCGTGTCCCTCAAGCAGGAGGTTTGTAACAAAGGTCAAAACTTTTATACAACATCTATACCATTCGATAGAGAATTGAATGCCAAACAATAGTTAAGCTCTACGCTACTTGCATTCACTTAGTGAAATTCGAGTGTAGAGCCCTTCAAAAATCACCCATGTGCACCCTTTTTGATCATTACTCGTGCAAAACGTCTATTAAGACCCTAACGCCAACACGTCCTAGTCAAAAACGTGCACCCCTATCGATTGGGCTATAAAGCTTGGGCACTCTTGCCATATTAAAAAACTTTTACTAGTAGCATAGCCTAACCTTTTTAAAAATATCACAAATCTCACTTTGGTCAGGATCCATGGTAGCTACAAAAAATTGAATTGCACATTCGGATTCACCGCAAAAAACTGCCTTAGGAACATGCTAGTCCCAAAGCTCTAGCGTGCATTTTTGAAAAATCGATGTCAGGATGCCATAAAACCCAAAACTCCAAATTCGAAATTCATTTTGTACATCATGGGTCGATGAGGTAAGAATTCCAGAATGTCCTGATATTTGAATATGTTGTAAAAGAATATAAAACAACCAACTTTTTAGGTGGAACATGGTATTGGAAAGGCCTAGTTCCTAACCTATTCGACATGCAAAGTCTCATTTTTAAGCGGGGGAAAATGCATACCTTAAATTGGGGAAACGACATGGAACGGAAGAAAGTAAGCTACAGCTCTCAAAACTCGACAGGTGGTGCATTAACATGTCAGGTATCCATGGATACCTTGAAAACTGCAAGTTGATATGACGTTTTGCCATCAATCTATCCTCCAAAATGACCATGAAAAATGGAATCGCTTGTAGTGTAACTAAGCGGTCCTTGAAAAATGTGGGTTTGCAATTGATCGTCAATCGATTCTGAAATCCATGGATGTCAAAATTAGATGATAGTTGATAGTAAACACCCCTTTAGCCTTACATGGTTTCTGTACAGAATTCAAAGGAGAATTCAATGGTACCCATATCAAGGGTCTTGATTTGCATTATTCAGGTGATTTTTGATGGTGTTGTTTTGGAGGTTTTTCAGGAATTAACAAGTTTCCATCATATTGACTCTACCGTTGATTGCATTGGTCATGTAGGCCAAAAAAGTACCTTTCGAATGGTACCTGGCTTGAAGCTTTAGCATGACTCTAGCATGAGAAATCAAAAATTTTGTCGTGTTTTGAAAATACCACACAATTTTTTCCCTTGCTAGGACAGGCAGATTTTGGTCCAAATCTGGTGATTTTCCATGAACCCCTTTTTTGACAATATCTCAACGAAAAATCATCGGATTGACATGAAACAAGAACGATTCGACAGCCGCACATTGGATCTACCATGATATGACAGTCTAAAGTACCAGATGAGCATTCCCTTCATGAATCCACTCAAAATGTGAAATTTCGTGTCCCTCAAGCAGGAGGTTTGTAACAAAGGTCAAAACTTTTATACAACATCTATACCATTCGATAGAGAATTGAATGCCAAACAATAGTTAAGCTCTACGCTACTTGCATTCACTTAGTGAAATTCGAGTGTAGAGCCCTTCAAAAATCACCCATGTGCACCCTTTTTGATCATTACTCGTGCAAAACGTCTATTAAGACCCTAACGCCAACACGTCCTAGTCAAAAACGTGCACCCCTATCGATTGGGCTATAAAGCTTGGGCACTCTTGCCATATTAAAAAACTTTTACTAGTAGCATAGCCTAACCTTTTTAAAAATATCACAAATCTCACTTTGGTCAGGATCCATGGTAGCTACAAAAAATTGAATTGCACATTCGGATTCACCGCAAAAAACTGCCTTAGGAACATGCTAGTCCCAAAGCTCTAGCGTGCATTTTTGAAAAATCGATGTCAGGATGCCATAAAACCCAAAACTCCAAATTCGAAATTCATTTTGTACATCATGGGTCGATGAGGTAAGAATTCCAGAATGTCCTGATATTTGAATATGTTGTAAAAGAATATAAAACAACCAACTTTTTAGGTGGAACATGGTATTGGAAAGGCCTAGTTCCTAACCTATTCGACATGCAAAGTCTCATTTTTAAGCGGGGGAAAATGCATACCTTAAATTGGGGAAACGACATGGAACGGAAGAAAGTAAGCTACAGCTCTCAAAACTCGACAGGTGGTGCATTAACATGTCAGGTATCCATGGATACCTTGAAAACTGCAAGTTGATATGACGTTTTGCCATCAATCTATCCTCCAAAATGACCATGAAAAATGGAATCGCTTGTAGTGTAACTAAGCGGTCCTTGAAAAATGTGGGTTTGCAATTGATCGTCAATCGATTCTGAAATCCATGGATGTCAAAATTAGATGATAGTTGATAGTAAACACCCCTTTAGCCTTACATGGTTTCTGTACAGAATTCAAAGGAGAATTCAATGGTACCCATATCAAGGGTCTTGATTTGCATTATTCAGGTGATTTTTGATGGTGTTGTTTTGGAGGTTTTTCAGGAATTAACAAGTTTCCATCATATTGACTCTACCGTTGATTGCATTGGTCATGTAGGCCAAAAAAGTACCTTTCGAATGGTACCTGGCTTGAAGCTTTAGCATGACTCTAGCATGAGAAATCAAAAATTTTGTCGTGTTTTGAAAATACCACACAATTTTTTCCCTTGCTAGGACAGGCAGATTTTGGTCCAAATCTGGTGATTTTCCATGAACCCCTTTTTTGACAATATCTCAACGAAAAATCATCGGATTGACATGAAACAAGAACGATTCGACAGCCGCACATTGGATCTACCATGATATGACAGTCTAAAGTACCAGATGAGCATTCCCTTCATGAATCCACTCAAAATGTGAAATTTCGTGTCCCTCAAGCAGGAGGTTTGTAACAAAGGTCAAAACTTTTATACAACATCTATACCATTCGATAGAGAATTGAATGCCAAACAATAGTTAAGCTCTACGCTACTTGCATTCACTTAGTGAAATTCGAGTGTAGAGCCCTTCAAAAATCACCCATGTGCACCCTTTTTGATCATTACTCGTGCAAAACGTCTATTAAGACCCTAACGCCAACACGTCCTAGTCAAAAACGTGCACCCCTATCGATTGGGCTATAAAGCTTGGGCACTCTTGCCATATTAAAAAACTTTTACTAGTAGCATAGCCTAACCTTTTTAAAAATATCACAAATCTCACTTTGGTCAGGATCCATGGTAGCTACAAAAAATTGAATTGCACATTCGGATTCACCGCAAAAAACTGCCTTAGGAACATGCTAGTCCCAAAGCTCTAGCGTGCATTTTTGAAAAATCGATGTCAGGATGCCATAAAACCCAAAACTCCAAATTCGAAATTCATTTTGTACATCATGGGTCGATGAGGTAAGAATTCCAGAATGTCCTGATATTTGAATATGTTGTAAAAGAATATAAAACAACCAACTTTTTAGGTGGAACATGGTATTGGAAAGGCCTAGTTCCTAACCTATTCGACATGCAAAGTCTCATTTTTAAGCGGGGGAAAATGCATACCTTAAATTGGGGAAACGACATGGAACGGAAGAAAGTAAGCTACAGCTCTCAAAACTCGACAGGTGGTGCATTAACATGTCAGGTATCCATGGATACCTTGAAAACTGCAAGTTGATATGACGTTTTGCCATCAATCTATCCTCCAAAATGACCATGAAAAATGGAATCGCTTGTAGTGTAACTAAGCGGTCCTTGAAAAATGTGGGTTTGCAATTGATCGTCAATCGATTCTGAAATCCATGGATGTCAAAATTAGATGATAGTTGATAGTAAACACCCCTTTAGCCTTACATGGTTTCTGTACAGAATTCAAAGGAGAATTCAATGGTACCCATATCAAGGGTCTTGATTTGCATTATTCAGGTGATTTTTGATGGTGTTGTTTTGGAGGTTTTTCAGGAATTAACAAGTTTCCATCATATTGACTCTACCGTTGATTGCATTGGTCATGTAGGCCAAAAAAGTACCTTTCGAATGGTACCTGGCTTGAAGCTTTAGCATGACTCTAGCATGAGAAATCAAAAATTTTGTCGTGTTTTGAAAATACCACACAATTTTTTCCCTTGCTAGGACAGGCAGATTTTGGTCCAAATCTGGTGATTTTCCATGAACCCCTTTTTTGACAATATCTCAACGAAAAATCATCGGATTGACATGAAACAAGAACGATTCGACAGCCGCACATTGGATCTACCATGATATGACAGTCTAAAGTACCAGATGAGCATTCCCTTCATGAATCCACTCAAAATGTGAAATTTCGTGTCCCTCAAGCAGGAGGTTTGTAACAAAGGTCAAAACTTTTATACAACATCTATACCATTCGATAGAGAATTGAATGCCAAACAATAGTTAAGCTCTACGCTACTTGCATTCACTTAGTGAAATTCGAGTGTAGAGCCCTTCAAAAATCACCCATGTGCACCCTTTTTGATCATTACTCGTGCAAAACGTCTATTAAGACCCTAACGCCAACACGTCCTAGTCAAAAACGTGCACCCCTATCGATTGGGCTATAAAGCTTGGGCACTCTTGCCATATTAAAAAACTTTTACTAGTAGCATAGCCTAACCTTTTTAAAAATATCACAAATCTCACTTTGGTCAGGATCCATGGTAGCTACAAAAAATTGAATTGCACATTCGGATTCACCGCAAAAAACTGCCTTAGGAACATGCTAGTCCCAAAGCTCTAGCGTGCATTTTTGAAAAATCGATGTCAGGATGCCATAAAACCCAAAACTCCAAATTCGAAATTCATTTTGTACATCATGGGTCGATGAGGTAAGAATTCCAGAATGTCCTGATATTTGAATATGTTGTAAAAGAATATAAAACAACCAACTTTTTAGGTGGAACATGGTATTGGAAAGGCCTAGTTCCTAACCTATTCGACATGCAAAGTCTCATTTTTAAGCGGGGGAAAATGCATACCTTAAATTGGGGAAACGACATGGAACGGAAGAAAGTAAGCTACAGCTCTCAAAACTCGACAGGTGGTGCATTAACATGTCAGGTATCCATGGATACCTTGAAAACTGCAAGTTGATATGACGTTTTGCCATCAATCTATCCTCCAAAATGACCATGAAAAATGGAATCGCTTGTAGTGTAACTAAGCGGTCCTTGAAAAATGTGGGTTTGCAATTGATCGTCAATCGATTCTGAAATCCATGGATGTCAAAATTAGATGATAGTTGATAGTAAACACCCCTTTAGCCTTACATGGTTTCTGTACAGAATTCAAAGGAGAATTCAATGGTACCCATATCAAGGGTCTTGATTTGCATTATTCAGGTGATTTTTGATGGTGTTGTTTTGGAGGTTTTTCAGGAATTAACAAGTTTCCATCATATTGACTCTACCGTTGATTGCATTGGTCATGTAGGCCAAAAAAGTACCTTTCGAATGGTACCTGGCTTGAAGCTTTAGCATGACTCTAGCATGAGAAATCAAAAATTTTGTCGTGTTTTGAAAATACCACACAATTTTTTCCCTTGCTAGGACAGGCAGATTTTGGTCCAAATCTGGTGATTTTCCATGAACCCCTTTTTTGACAATATCTCAACGAAAAATCATCGGATTGACATGAAACAAGAACGATTCGACAGCCGCACATTGGATCTACCATGATATGACAGTCTAAAGTACCAGATGAGCATTCCCTTCATGAATCCACTCAAAATGTGAAATTTCGTGTCCCTCAAGCAGGAGGTTTGTAACAAAGGTCAAAACTTTTATACAACATCTATACCATTCGATAGAGAATTGAATGCCAAACAATAGTTAAGCTCTACGCTACTTGCATTCACTTAGTGAAATTCGAGTGTAGAGCCCTTCAAAAATCACCCATGTGCACCCTTTTTGATCATTACTCGTGCAAAACGTCTATTAAGACCCTAACGCCAACACGTCCTAGTCAAAAACGTGCACCCCTATCGATTGGGCTATAAAGCTTGGGCACTCTTGCCATATTAAAAAACTTTTACTAGTAGCATAGCCTAACCTTTTTAAAAATATCACAAATCTCACTTTGGTCAGGATCCATGGTAGCTACAAAAAATTGAATTGCACATTCGGATTCACCGCAAAAAACTGCCTTAGGAACATGCTAGTCCCAAAGCTCTAGCGTGCATTTTTGAAAAATCGATGTCAGGATGCCATAAAACCCAAAACTCCAAATTCGAAATTCATTTTGTACATCATGGGTCGATGAGGTAAGAATTCCAGAATGTCCTGATATTTGAATATGTTGTAAAAGAATATAAAACAACCAACTTTTTAGGTGGAACATGGTATTGGAAAGGCCTAGTTCCTAACCTATTCGACATGCAAAGTCTCATTTTTAAGCGGGGGAAAATGCATACCTTAAATTGGGGAAACGACATGGAACGGAAGAAAGTAAGCTACAGCTCTCAAAACTCGACAGGTGGTGCATTAACATGTCAGGTATCCATGGATACCTTGAAAACTGCAAGTTGATATGACGTTTTGCCATCAATCTATCCTCCAAAATGACCATGAAAAATGGAATCGCTTGTAGTGTAACTAAGCGGTCCTTGAAAAATGTGGGTTTGCAATTGATCGTCAATCGATTCTGAAATCCATGGATGTCAAAATTAGATGATAGTTGATAGTAAACACCCCTTTAGCCTTACATGGTTTCTGTACAGAATTCAAAGGAGAATTCAATGGTACCCATATCAAGGGTCTTGATTTGCATTATTCAGGTGATTTTTGATGGTGTTGTTTTGGAGGTTTTTCAGGAATTAACAAGTTTCCATCATATTGACTCTACCGTTGATTGCATTGGTCATGTAGGCCAAAAAAGTACCTTTCGAATGGTACCTGGCTTGAAGCTTTAGCATGACTCTAGCATGAGAAATCAAAAATTTTGTCGTGTTTTGAAAATACCACACAATTTTTTCCCTTGCTAGGACAGGCAGATTTTGGTCCAAATCTGGTGATTTTCCATGAACCCCTTTTTTGACAATATCTCAACGAAAAATCATCGGATTGACATGAAACAAGAACGATTCGACAGCCGCACATTGGATCTACCATGATATGACAGTCTAAAGTACCAGATGAGCATTCCCTTCATGAATCCACTCAAAATGTGAAATTTCGTGTCCCTCAAGCAGGAGGTTTGTAACAAAGGTCAAAACTTTTATACAACATCTATACCATTCGATAGAGAATTGAATGCCAAACAATAGTTAAGCTCTACGCTACTTGCATTCACTTAGTGAAATTCGAGTGTAGAGCCCTTCAAAAATCACCCATGTGCACCCTTTTTGATCATTACTCGTGCAAAACGTCTATTAAGACCCTAACGCCAACACGTCCTAGTCAAAAACGTGCACCCCTATCGATTGGGCTATAAAGCTTGGGCACTCTTGCCATATTAAAAAACTTTTACTAGTAGCATAGCCTAACCTTTTTAAAAATATCACAAATCTCACTTTGGTCAGGATCCATGGTAGCTACAAAAAATTGAATTGCACATTCGGATTCACCGCAAAAAACTGCCTTAGGAACATGCTAGTCCCAAAGCTCTAGCGTGCATTTTTGAAAAATCGATGTCAGGATGCCATAAAACCCAAAACTCCAAATTCGAAATTCATTTTGTACATCATGGGTCGATGAGGTAAGAATTCCAGAATGTCCTGATATTTGAATATGTTGTAAAAGAATATAAAACAACCAACTTTTTAGGTGGAACATGGTATTGGAAAGGCCTAGTTCCTAACCTATTCGACATGCAAAGTCTCATTTTTAAGCGGGGGAAAATGCATACCTTAAATTGGGGAAACGACATGGAACGGAAGAAAGTAAGCTACAGCTCTCAAAACTCGACAGGTGGTGCATTAACATGTCAGGTATCCATGGATACCTTGAAAACTGCAAGTTGATATGACGTTTTGCCATCAATCTATCCTCCAAAATGACCATGAAAAATGGAATCGCTTGTAGTGTAACTAAGCGGTCCTTGAAAAATGTGGGTTTGCAATTGATCGTCAATCGATTCTGAAATCCATGGATGTCAAAATTAGATGATAGTTGATAGTAAACACCCCTTTAGCCTTACATGGTTTCTGTACAGAATTCAAAGGAGAATTCAATGGTACCCATATCAAGGGTCTTGATTTGCATTATTCAGGTGATTTTTGATGGTGTTGTTTTGGAGGTTTTTCAGGAATTAACAAGTTTCCATCATATTGACTCTACCGTTGATTGCATTGGTCATGTAGGCCAGAAAAGTACCTTTCGAATGGTACCTGGCTTGAAGCTTTAGCATGACTCTAGCATGAGAAATCAAAAATTTTGTCGTGTTTTGAAAATACCACACAATTTTTTCCCTTGCTAGGACAGGCAGATTTTGGTCCAAATCTGGTGATTTTCCATGAACCCCTTTTTTGACAATATCTCAACGAAAAATCATCGGATTGACATGAAACAAGAACGATTCGACAGCCGCACATTGGATCTACCATGATATGACAGTCTAAAGTACCAGATGAGCATTCCCTTCATGAATCCACTCAAAATGTGAAATTTCGTGTCCCTCAAGCAGGAGGTTTGTAACAAAGGTCAAAACTTTTATACAACATCTATACCATTCGATAGAGAATTGAATGCCAAACAATAGTTAAGCTCTACGCTACTTGCATTCACTTAGTGAAATTCGAGTGTAGAGCCCTTCAAAAATCACCCATGTGCACCCTTTTTGATCATTACTCGTGCAAAACGTCTATTAAGACCCTAACGCCAACACGTCCTAGTCAAAAACGTGCACCCCTATCGATTGGGCTATAAAGCTTGGGCACTCTTGCCATATTAAAAAACTTTTACTAGTAGCATAGCCTAACCTTTTTAAAAATATCACAAATCTCACTTTGGTCAGGATCCATGGTAGCTACAAAAAATTGAATTGCACATTCGGATTCACCGCAAAAAACTGCCTTAGGAACATGCTAGTCCCAAAGCTCTAGCGTGCATTTTTGAAAAATCGATGTCAGGATGCCATAAAACCCAAAACTCCAAATTCGAAATTCATTTTGTACATCATGGGTCGATGAGGTAAGAATTCCAGAATGTCCTGATATTTGAATATGTTGTAAAAGAATATAAAACAACCAACTTTTTAGGTGGAACATGGTATTGGAAAGGCCTAGTTCCTAACCTATTCGACATGCAAAGTCTCATTTTTAAGCGGGGGAAAATGCATACCTTAAATTGGGGGAAACGACATGGAACGGAAGAAAGTAAGCTACAGCTCTCAAAACTCGACAGGTGGTGCATTAACATGTCAGGTATCCATGGATACCTTGAAAACTGCAAGTTGATATGACGTTTTGCCATCAATCTATCCTCCAAAATGACCATGAAAAATGGAATCGCTTGTAGTGTAACTAAGCGGTCCTTGAAAAATGTGGGTTTGCAATTGATCGTCAATCGATTCTGAAATCCATGGATGTCAAAATTAGATGATAGTTGATAGTAAACACCCCTTTAGCCTTACATGGTTTCTGTACAGAATTCAAAGGAGAATTCAATGGTACCCATATCAAGGGTCTTGATTTGCATTATTCAGGTGATTTTTGATGGTGTTGTTTTGGAGGTTTTTCAGGAATTAACAAGTTTCCATCATATTGACTCTACCGTTGATTGCATTGGTCATGTAGGCCAGAAAAGTACCTTTCGAATGGTACCTGGCTTGAAGCTTTAGCATGACTCTAGCATGAGAAATCAAAAATTTTGTCGTGTTTTGAAAATACCACACAATTTTTTCCCTTGCTAGGACAGGCAGATTTTGGTCCAAATCTGGTGATTTTCCATGAACCCCTTTTTTGACAATATCTCAACGAAAAATCATCGGATTGACATGAAACAAGAACGATTCGACAGCCGCACATTGGATCTACCATGATATGACAGTCTAAAGTACCAGATGAGCATTCCCTTCATGAATCCACTCAAAATGTGAAATTTCGTGTCCCTCAAGCAGGAGGTTTGTAACAAAGGTCAAAACTTTTATACAACATCTATACCATTCGATAGAGAATTGAATGCCAAACAATAGTTAAGCTCTACGCTACTTGCATTCACTTAGTGAAATTCGAGTGTAGAGCCCTTCAAAAATCACCCATGTGCACCCTTTTTGATCATTACTCGTGCAAAACGTCTATTAAGACCCTAACGCCAACACGTCCTAGTCAAAAACGTGCACCCCTATCGATTGGGCTATAAAGCTTGGGCACTCTTGCCATATTAAAAAACTTTTACTAGTAGCATAGCCTAACCTTTTTAAAAATATCACAAATCTCACTTTGGTCAGGATCCATGGTAGCTACAAAAAATTGAATTGCACATTCGGATTCACCGCAAAAAACTGCCTTAGGAACATGCTAGTCCCAAAGCTCTAGCGTGCATTTTTGAAAAATCGATGTCAGGATGCCATAAAACCCAAAACTCCAAATTCGAAATTCATTTTGTACATCATGGGTCGATGAGGTAAGAATTCCAGAATGTCCTGATATTTGAATATGTTGTAAAAGAATATAAAACAACCAACTTTTTAGGTGGAACATGGTATTGGAAAGGCCTAGTTCCTAACCTATTCGACATGCAAAGTCTCATTTTTAAGCGGGGGAAAATGCATACCTTAAATTGGGGAAACGACATGGAACGGAAGAAAGTAAGCTACAGCTCTCAAAACTCGACAGGTGGTGCATTAACATGTCAGGTATCCATGGATACCTTGAAAACTGCAAGTTGATATGACGTTTTGCCATCAATCTATCCTCCAAAATGACCATGAAAAATGGAATCGCTTGTAGTGTAACTAAGCGGTCCTTGAAAAATGTGGGTTTGCAATTGATCGTCAATCGATTCTGAAATCCATGGATGTCAAAATTAGATGATAGTTGATAGTAAACACCCCTTTAGCCTTACATGGTTTCTGTACAGAATTCAAAGGAGAATTCAATGGTACCCATATCAAGGGTCTTGATTTGCATTATTCAGGTGATTTTTGATGGTGTTGTTTTGGAGGTTTTTCAGGAATTAACAAGTTTCCATCATATTGACTCTACCGTTGATTGCATTGGTCATGTAGGCCAGAAAAGTACCTTTCGAATGGTACCTGGCTTGAAGCTTTAGCATGACTCTAGCATGAGAAATCAAAAATTTTGTCGTGTTTTGAAAATACCACACAATTTTTTCCCTTGCTAGGACAGGCAGATTTTGGTCCAAATCTGGTGATTTTCCATGAACCCCTTTTTTGACAATATCTCAACGAAAAATCATCGGATTGACATGAAACAAGAACGATTCGACAGCCGCACATTGGATCTACCATGATATGACAGTCTAAAGTACCAGATGAGCATTCCCTTCATGAATCCACTCAAAATGTGAAATTTCGTGTCCCTCAAGCAGGAGGTTTGTAACAAAGGTCAAAACTTTTATACAACATCTATACCATTCGATAGAGAATTGAATGCCAAACAATAGTTAAGCTCTACGCTACTTGCATTCACTTAGTGAAATTCGAGTGTAGAGCCCTTCAAAAATCACCCATGTGCACCCTTTTTGATCATTACTCGTGCAAAACGTCTATTAAGACCCTAACGCCAACACGTCCTAGTCAAAAACGTGCACCCCTATCGATTGGGCTATAAAGCTTGGGCACTCTTGCCATATTAAAAAACTTTTACTAGTAGCATAGCCTAACCTTTTTAAAAATATCACAAATCTCACTTTGGTCAGGATCCATGGTAGCTACAAAAAATTGAATTGCACATTCGGATTCACCGCAAAAAACTGCCTTAGGAACATGCTAGTCCCAAAGCTCTAGCGTGCATTTTTGAAAAATCGATGTCAGGATGCCATAAAACCCAAAACTCCAAATTCGAAATTCATTTTGTACATCATGGGTCGATGAGGTAAGAATTCCAGAATGTCCTGATATTTGAATATGTTGTAAAAGAATATAAAACAACCAACTTTTTAGGTGGAACATGGTATTGGAAAGGCCTAGTTCCTAACCTATTCGACATGCAAAGTCTCATTTTTAAGCGGGGGAAAATGCATACCTTAAATTGGGGAAACGACATGGAACGGAAGAAAGTAAGCTACAGCTCTCAAAACTCGACAGGTGGTGCATTAACATGTCAGGTATCCATGGATACCTTGAAAACTGCAAGTTGATATGACGTTTTGCCATCAATCTATCCTCCAAAATGACCATGAAAAATGGAATCGCTTGTAGTGTAACTAAGCGGTCCTTGAAAAATGTGGGTTTGCAATTGATCGTCAATCGATTCTGAAATCCATGGATGTCAAAATTAGATGATAGTTGATAGTAAACACCCCTTTAGCCTTACATGGTTTCTGTACAGAATTCAAAGGAGAATTCAATGGTACCCATATCAAGGGTCTTGATTTGCATTATTCAGGTGATTTTTGATGGTGTTGTTTTGGAGGTTTTTCAGGAATTAACAAGTTTCCATCATATTGACTCTACCGTTGATTGCATTGGTCATGTAGGCCAGAAAAGTACCTTTCGAATGGTACCTGGCTTGAAGCTTTAGCATGACTCTAGCATGAGAAATCAAAAATTTTGTCGTGTTTTGAAAATACCACACAATTTTTTCCCTTGCTAGGACAGGCAGATTTTGGTCCAAATCTGGTGATTTTCCATGAACCCCTTTTTTGACAATATCTCAACGAAAAATCATCGGATTGACATGAAACAAGAACGATTCGACAGCCGCACATTGGATCTACCATGATATGACAGTCTAAAGTACCAGATGAGCATTCCCTTCATGAATCCACTCAAAATGTGAAATTTCGTGTCCCTCAAGCAGGAGGTTTGTAACAAAGGTCAAAACTTTTATACAACATCTATACCATTCGATAGAGAATTGAATGCCAAACAATAGTTAAGCTCTACGCTACTTGCATTCACTTAGTGAAATTCGAGTGTAGAGCCCTTCAAAAATCACCCATGTGCACCCTTTTTGATCATTACTCGTGCAAAACGTCTATTAAGACCCTAACGCCAACACGTCCTAGTCAAAAACGTGCACCCCTATCGATTGGGCTATAAAGCTTGGGCACTCTTGCCATATTAAAAAACTTTTACTAGTAGCATAGCCTAACCTTTTTAAAAATATCACAAATCTCACTTTGGTCAGGATCCATGGTAGCTACAAAAAATTGAATTGCACATTCGGATTCACCGCAAAAAACTGCCTTAGGAACATGCTAGTCCCAAAGCTCTAGCGTGCATTTTTGAAAAATCGATGTCAGGATGCCATAAAACCCAAAACTCCAAATTCGAAATTCATTTTGTACATCATGGGTCGATGAGGTAAGAATTCCAGAATGTCCTGATATTTGAATATGTTGTAAAAGAATATAAAACAACCAACTTTTTAGGTGGAACATGGTATTGGAAAGGCCTAGTTCCTAACCTATTCGACATGCAAAGTCTCATTTTTAAGCGGGGGAAAATGCATACCTTAAATTGGGGAAACGACATGGAACGGAAGAAAGTAAGCTACAGCTCTCAAAACTCGACAGGTGGTGCATTAACATGTCAGGTATCCATGGATACCTTGAAAACTGCAAGTTGATATGACGTTTTGCCATCAATCTATCCTCCAAAATGACCATGAAAAATGGAATCGCTTGTAGTGTAACTAAGCGGTCCTTGAAAAATGTGGGTTTGCAATTGATCGTCAATCGATTCTGAAATCCATGGATGTCAAAATTAGATGATAGTTGATAGTAAACACCCCTTTAGCCTTACATGGTTTCTGTACAGAATTCAAAGGAGAATTCAATGGTACCCATATCAAGGGTCTTGATTTGCATTATTCAGGTGATTTTTGATGGTGTTGTTTTGGAGGTTTTTCAGGAATTAACAAGTTTCCATCATATTGACTCTACCGTTGATTGCATTGGTCATGTAGGCCAGAAAAGTACCTTTCGAATGGTACCTGGCTTGAAGCTTTAGCATGACTCTAGCATGAGAAATCAAAAATTTTGTCGTGTTTTGAAAATACCACACAATTTTTTCCCTTGCTAGGACAGGCAGATTTTGGTCCAAATCTGGTGATTTTCCATGAACCCCTTTTTTGACAATATCTCAACGAAAAATCATCGGATTGACATGAAACAAGAACGATTCGACAGCCGCACATTGGATCTACCATGATATGACAGTCTAAAGTACCAGATGAGCATTCCCTTCATGAATCCACTCAAAATGTGAAATTTCGTGTCCCTCAAGCAGGAGGTTTGTAACAAAGGTCAAAACTTTTATACAACATCTATACCATTCGATAGAGAATTGAATGCCAAACAATAGTTAAGCTCTACGCTACTTGCATTCACTTAGTGAAATTCGAGTGTAGAGCCCTTCAAAAATCACCCATGTGCACCCTTTTTGATCATTACTCGTGCAAAACGTCTATTAAGACCCTAACGCCAACACGTCCTAGTCAAAAACGTGCACCCCTATCGATTGGGCTATAAAGCTTGGGCACTCTTGCCATATTAAAAAACTTTTACTAGTAGCATAGCCTAACCTTTTTAAAAATATCACAAATCTCACTTTGGTCAGGATCCATGGTAGCTACAAAAAATTGAATTGCACATTCGGATTCACCGCATAAGCGCGGTTTGAAAATCCAAAAAAAACTCCGATTTCGGACTTCGAAATTTTTTTGTGGTTTTCTATTTAAGATATGGATCTCTGCGCACTACGTTGATGAGGTTCTTGTGAATATGTTACAATTTACCCTGAGGAAAGACAACTTCTTCCCAGCGTCATGGAAGAGCATGAGTAAAAAAAAATTAAGAACGACTTTGTGTGCTGTAATTCGTAAAGATCGTGTTTTCAAGGTGTAATGTTAGTTATTTTCTGTATATATGGATGGGGCGAAAGGGAATTACTATTTGCTTGTCATGCTTTTAACGTTTACAATACATAATGTGGCAGCCCTGGGCTAAGTAAATATCATAATATGTAAAAATCAGGTGTATATTTCAAACAATAAAGCATCCATAAAGGTATAGTTATAATACAGAGAAACAGGTTTATTTACTATTTAGATATCACATATTCACAAGAGAGAGAGAAAAAAGAGAAACATTTGAATACTATGGAGGAGGAGCACTTTCAGCAACTTTTAAATTGCCAACATCTGCTTCTGATGATGATGATGCCGCCGTTGTTGGAGGTTTTGTGGATGCTTCTGATGTTGTTGTAGCATCATTCTCTGTCACAGTATTGCTATCAGTTTCAATCTGTTGTTGCTGCTGCAAAGTAGATGATAACTGTGTTGCAAGTTGTGGAGGCAATTGAGCAATAGCTTGAGGTAACAACTGTGCTATAGAAGGTGGCAATGGATATCGCACAGGGTCCAGTAAATGTTGTCTTATTGTGTTTTGCAATTGTAATTGTAATTGTGCTTGAGCCTCTTGCTGTTGTTGCTTATGTTCAGGGGATATAGTAGTTGCCATGGTTGCCTCTGTTGACGCCTCTGTTGAAATGTTATTTGACGGTTTTGCAGATGCTGTCATAGACGAAGGAGGAGGAGTAAGTGATGGATCTTTAGTCTTTGAGCTTGATGTGTTGATTGTTTCCTGTTGTGGCGACGGTGCTATCACAGTAGCCGGTTGACCAGCATCTGGCATACTATTATCTGCTGTTGTCCCTTCTTCAGATACATCTAAAGCCATGGCAGCATCGCTCTGGACTTGAGTGGTGGCAATATCTATGGCTGAGCCTACTATTCCCTCTTCTTCTTCCGCCTGTGGATCCTCTGGATCTAATTTACTATGATGGTGCTCCTTTTTTATCTTCTTCCGTGGGGTTTCCACTGTATCGGATTTATGAGCCTGTGTTGTTGCTTGTGATGACGATGATGCTGAGGAGAGAGGAGCACCCACTCTCTTGCTGCGCTTGTATACACCATTTGTAAATTGAGTTTCTGCATTGGAGTCGATTGTCCAAAAAGCACCTTTACCAGGTTCAGCATCGCCTCGCGGCACTTTAACAAATGCCTTGTTGAGAGACAGATTATGCCGAATGGAGTTCTGGAGAAGAAGCTGTTTAGATACAGGGTGTCGTTTTGCCCTGCCACATCACGTACCTGCCAACCGTTCTGTGCCATTTGATAATAAGGGTAGTTTGTAGTGATGTAGTTGTATATTCCATTCAAGGTCATTCGCTTGTCGCTGGATGAGTTTATAGCTTGTGCAATCAATGAAGCATATGAGTATGGCGGCTTGATATCTTTGTTGTTGTAAGGGTTGGTGGTTTCTGACGTCTCGCTGTGCTGATCATTGTCGTCTTGTATTGAATTGTCATCTCTATGGTAGTCGTCATGCGCTGATGGGGAGGTGGATGTGTGGTTTTCTGTTGACTGTACATTTGTCATGACTTTCTCTAGTTGATGTGGGGTCGATATGTATCCAAAATCTTCAATGTTGTGCTTGGGTGCATTGCTGCTTTTATTCGCGCTGTTATCAGGCTCCTTCTTGGGTAATAAGAAGACAAATGCCATTTCTCCAATCTGTATTTTGGTCCTATTATTATGCCATCAGTTTACGTATGCTTGGGTATCACACATTACAAGATACTGTACTTGTTTTCTAGTGGCACGGTAACACCCCGTTCAATAAAGCGTTCATTTACAAATGCGCCATTCTTGCCAAATACCATCAATTCGAATCGTTGTGATGAAAAGTTGTAAAAGAGTCGGGCATGTTGTCTAGAGACAGATTTGGTATTGCCTAATGGTATGTCTACATTGTTGGGATTGGACACTTTTCTGCCCAGAGACACTTGCAGTGTACGCATGTAGTAGCATAAATCTTCGCCTTCCAATTTTGCATAAGCCTGGACTGACCCCGAGTCGATGGAAGCAACTAATGGCCCCTGAAGTGAGTTGTTGTCTTTGGATGCTGCAGGTGCTGCTACTAGCTCAGAAACGGCTGATGGTGTTGCAGTAGCTGTATCAAAGGAAGTCATGTTTAATGTATATATACGTTGTGTAGAATGTTCAATGCGTCTCAATTACAGGTACATGTACTTGATTGTCCTGTCGATTTTTTTTTTTTTGCCCCTGCAAGTGTTTTTGCTCCTATTGAGAGTACTGTTTGTATGTACGAATTCAATAATTTAGAGAAGAAACTATCTCGGATTTGTTAATTAGGTACTGTAGTACTTGTAATAGGGATATAAGAGGGGAGGGGAGGACTAGATGGCTCTAAATTGGAAAGAGAGAATGTGGGATATCGTGGCTTTTTTAATGGCAAGATCCCTGGCAACCAAAATGCATGTAAAACTTGAATCAAGACCGGTGGATCTTGATTGTACCCGGTCCGGGAATCGAAAGATGTGCCTTAAAAGCCATGGCATGAAAGCGTTTCAGGTTCCTCATTTTCGGGATATCTATTTCGATCTCATGGTATGAAACTAAACAGTGCTATATGTGTTCATAATAAATATGTGTTTATTGAAATCAGAGAAATACGAATTTGACTATTTTACAATTTAGATGAAAAGCCTCTAGGTTGCATTCTTTCATAAGAAGCGCTTGCCAAATGATCGACAGGATTAGCAACAAAATGATCCTTGATGTTGCGAATATCGACCATCTCAGGCTTGATGTCTTCAATGCGAGTGACACCCATTAAACGCATGACCATTTCAAATTCATGCTATATTGCCATTTCAATCTTTAGTAGCTGGACCAACGTGAATGATTTCATTAAAACATACCTGGAACAACTCCAACAACTTTTCAACACCCTCAACACCATAAGCAGACATGGCGTACTACAACAACGGATAATCATTTATAAGCGTAAATCCCCCTCGCGTCTGTTATCAAAAAGACTTACCAAGAATGGACGTCCGATACCAACACCTTTAGCACCGAGTGCAATGGCCTTGAAGATATCACTACCACGACGGATGCCACCATCAATATACACTTCAAAATCCTTATCCAAGCCCTCTCTCTTCAAGGCCTCCATGGTCTCTGCCAAGATTTCAATGGAGGAGGGAGCAAAATCAAGCTGTCTGCCACCGTGATTAGACAAGACGACACCTTGACATCCATGCTTTGCAGCCAGAACAGCGTCCTCAGGAGTTTGAATGCCCTTGATAAGGATTGGCATTTTTGTGATGGATTTAAACCAAGCAACATCATCCCAGCAGAGAGATGGATCGATGAAGCTACTGATGGCACGAGCAGCGCCCTCATCTCGGTTGACTTGCGTGGCATTACGAGCAATCTCGTCAGGATCTTCTTGGGAATACTTTTGTCTCATATCTTTCTCACGACGACCTGTAAAGCAGCACAAGGATTTAGTACACGCACACGCACACAGTTGCGGAAAATTTCCCTGATATTCTTCCCCACATTTTTGTGTAATGAACCCTTACCTAATTGAGGAGCATCTGCTGTGATAAAGAGGCCCTTCATTCCCCTGGATTCAGCATGGCGAACAAACTTCTCAGAGACCTCGCGGTTGCCATTGACGTACAGTTGGAGCCATTGCGTCTGGCCAGGAGCGGCTGCGTCGACAATCTCATCGAACGAACAGGAGGCTAGCGTAGGGATCATTTGAATGATATCTCGGTTTTTGGCGGCCTTGGTCAAGACAACCTCGCCCTCAGGATGGCCCAATTTACCAAGCGCAGTAGCAGTGATGTATAAGGGCAAGGATGTGCGAGAGCCAAGCATGGTGGTGGAGGCATCGACATTCTTGACATTGACCATGACGCGAGGACGAAGCCAAATACGATGGAAGGCATTGTGATTTTCTCTCATGGAGATCTCATCATCGGCACCCGAAGAGTAATAGGCCCAAGCATCAGGTTTTAAGACTGATTTGGCAACAGCTGGAAGAAAATAAAGTTAGGGCGATGTGAAAAAAAGCCTTTTTTTTGCCCTTACTCTCAAAATCAAACGAGTTGTACATCTCATCTAATCGAGGCATCTTTTCGCGAGCCAGTCTAATCTTCTTTTCCTCTTCAGTCTCGACCTTGGGGACCTTTGAAAGGGCTTCTGCGTCAATGGATCCCATGCACACTTCAGGAGCAAGGAAACGCTGGATGATGTCGGGAGGATGGATGGGCTCAAATGCACTGGTGGCGTCTTTGCCGGCGTATTTCATGATGATCTTTTGTCCTCCAGGATGCTCAGGAAGAAAGTTGGTGAGATCATAGACTTTGCCATGAATAATGACCCAAATGTCATCTATTTATAGGAGGAGGAGCAAAATGGGATCAGCAACCATGCTGCTGCCTCTTGACGCCGCTAGACTTACTCTTGGTATTGTGTTTGGCTACTTCCTGAGGCGAGATGACGCTCATGTTTATCGATGGTGCTGAAAGAGTTGGGAGTTAAAAAAAAAGATAAAAGAGAGAGAGAAAAAGAGAAAACTTGGTGGGGTAAAATATATGATTGATTTTTCCCTTTACAAATTTCCCAATACAGAATCTTTCTAAACTTTAAATCAGTTCAGTTTCATTCCCGAACGTCTCCGGGATATTGTGTATTATTCACATCCCAAGAAAAATCTCCTTTTAGTGATGTACAATGACATGCTTATCAATGGCATGATGCTACATTGAATATGATCTGATGTCTGGTTTTCATGGGAACTGATAGTGAATAGTAACCATGGTAGCAATGCAATTTTCAATCAGCGCCCTCTCTCTCTCTCCCCTTTTCTTGATCATAGTGTCCATAGTTACGTATCCATAAGGGAATTCGTTATGATTTTCCTAAAACAACAAGGCAAAGTAGCAACATGTGCATATACACTGGCTAGTGGTCTTAGAGTATATCACAGACACTGCTCTGGTCAACTGCAGAGGATCTTGCAAATGTTGGCTGTACATTTTGTGCAACGTTTTCTGAATGATATGTAGAAGCAGATATTTTTTTGATATAGAAATGTTGCATATATATTTTTTTTAAAAGTGTGATGGTTGAGAGAGAAAAAAGAGAGAGAGAGAGAAAAAGAGTTGTGTTGTTGTTTATATTGTTGTTGAGAGAAGAGGACGAAAGAGGGTATGCTATCAATTAAATGAGAGATTAAAGAGAAAGTGTCATGTTGAGGAAAGGGGGGAAGAAGAAACAGTAAAACAAATATAGTATTAATTTAGGCAGTAGAAGTGACAACAAGGTTCGGATCTATCGAGTTATCCAACACCAATTGAACATCATCCACTACTGTCAAATCTTCCAAAAAGGCGACCAGATCGGTCAATTCTGTGTCATGAGGGTCGTTGAACCATGTCGAAACAGGAACGGCATTGGATGTGTGGAATATGTAACTGGCGGGCGAGTTATCGAGAATCAATGTCGATGCGAGGTTTCTTCCAAGTTGTGACAAATCCTGATTTAAGGAGAATTTCATAATTAGCCATATTGCTCCATCTAACCCTCTCGCTCGCTCGCTCTCTGGCGCGCGCTCTCTTTGTATCTCCTCCTTACCTTGACATAAGTCCCTTTGTGATTAAAACATGATTCTCTGAATAACCGGTGCTTTACCACTCTGTGAATGTCCAACATGTCCAAAACTGGATCAGCGTACTATGTGTGTGTGTGTGTTAGCTCTTGTAAACTCGTATAAAATGTACATCAATTTACCTTGGCCAAACTAGCAGTGAATACTACAATTTCGTACTTTTCGCCCATTTTACGCATAAACTCATCCACTCCAGGTCGTTTCAATACATAGACGTTATGATATTGGTTGTCGATTTCCACAGGCACAATAAAATCAGGATTTGGGATGATCTATTTTGAGATGATGAGAAGGTTTTGACTCCTTTTATGTATACACAATGAAAATACCTTGAACGAACTATGAACCAACGTTTCATCGAGATCAAGCACAAGACACTTTCTTTCCTTGTCTTCACTAGCCAATGGAGGCAATAACCAAACAACAGGGCCCTATCCACGTCCACACATGTAAGCATCGAAACATGCAACGTAATAACCATGACAACTTACCACGGGAGAGGTTTGAGGAGGAAGCGAAATGGGAGAGGTCGAGGTTTCATCAAGATCAGGATCAGTTGTATTTGTATTATTATTAATATTATTATAATTAGTAGGTGTAGTAGGTGTAGGTGTGGATGTCTTTACAGCGGCGGCGGCAGCAGTAGGATCAGCAGCAAGTGGTGGATTAGATAAATTGTCTAATTCTGTTGGATTGGTAATGATTGGAGGAACTGGAATCACTTTATTGTTACTACTTTCAACTGGGCTCGAGGATGTCTTTTCTTTTGTTTGCTGAGAGCTAGCACGACTATTTCTATTGGCATGTTTCTTTTGCTGTGAGAGAGATGATGATTTGTCGCTGTTATCGAGAAAAGAGCCTGCGCCTACGGTGCAGCATAGCAACAAGGACAGGAATCCGCCCTTTTGGAATGGCTTGACTGAGCCCGTACCGCCGCCATTGTTTCCAGCATTTCTGCTTGTTGCAGTGGATGAAGGTCGGTTGCCGTGGTTACTGTTGGTGTTGTTGCTTTCAGCAGGTAAAGGAGACTTGACGTATTCGGGATCTACTTGCTTCTTGCCTTTTTCTAATATAAATTTAGTTATTTATTTTGTCCTACATCTCTCTTTTAAAAATTTTATACGAAATAGTACCTTTCTTTGCTTGCTGCTGCTGCTGCTGAGAGGATTGCTGCTGCTGTTGAGGAGCCACTTGGGCATTTGTGGTTGTGGTGCCAGAAGGACTCACATTTTTTGCTTCTTCCGAACTCACAGTGGTGGTTGCTGTCTCTGTTTGCGACATGTTTCTCTATTGACGATGATGCTGCTGCTGTTGCAGTCGTGTTTTGATGGAATAAAAAAAAATTGGGTGTATAGAGTTCCTTGATTTTCAAGTATGAAAAGCGAGAGAGAGAGAGAAAAAGTTTCCTCGTTATAAATAGACCAAGATCCTATGACAAATTCTCAGGATGTATCTCTTTTTCTACGTATCTGGCACAAGACAGAGATAGAATGAGGAGCAAGATTCAAAGGAAAGAAGAGACAGAGAGAGGGAAAGAAGAGGGGAGGAAAAAAAAAGTGAGAGAAAGAGAAAGGAAAGAGGGAAATAAGAGGAAAAAGAAAAAAACCAAGAGGGAATAACCCAAGAAAATTTGCTCAAGACCATTCATCACGTGTCTGTGGTCCACATTTGGGAGATTTGGTAAAAGAGGAAACAAACGCACAGTTGTTCAATCTATTAAGAGTAACATTGGTGAGTCTTCCGTGGCCACGCATCAGCTAATCAGTCGATTTCCATGGCCCACTTGCATGCAAAAACAGGGCGTTTGATTCATACAATCTGATAGAATCAATTTCAGAACCAAATGTTTGTGAAATGGCGGCTACTTAATCCCCCCCCCCACCAACCGATACTCACTCTCTTTTGAAAAATATTTTCTTTTGCACACTCTCTCTTTTCAATTATATTCTCGTGTAATAAATTGCACGCTACAACCAAGGGCTTTTAAACCATCCGATACGCTTGTTTGATTGCTATACAACACACACACACAGAGAGACTGCACTTTTGAACGATTCAAGATGAATTTCAACCTACCTGATATTCAGACATTACGGAACAATATTGATTTTTGCTCAATTGCCCAATTCTTTCATACGTTTGCGCCTGCGTTCGGTCCATGGCCATCCACCGCTCAAGACATCATCTATGCGCGTCCCATTGACCCCAACAATGAGTATGTGTTTGAGACAGAGGTAGGATTGCACATTGTTTATATTAAATGTGTGCTACAACTGATCTCATATTTTGCATAATATTTGCAGGATTTAGAACGAATGCTGCTGGAAACATCCGAAAGAATCAGACTAGAAGATCTCTTTGTCAGAATGCTGCGTCTAGTGACAAGAAACAGATTTATAAAGTATGATGCTGATGATGAATTGAAAAGAGACGGATATACTCACCATGTGCACGCAGTTCCTCTAATTGGCAAACCTACTATTCCAAAGAATTTGACAAGAGAGAATACGATCAGATAAATCCACTCATAAAGCAAGAAGAGGAGGAACCGGTGGGTCAGCAGTTGCCTCAAGAAGGCGTCGTGTCAGATGTCAAGAAGCCTGAAACCGTCAACTACTTTACACTGGACTTGGACACTAGAGTTCACTTGCTGCATTTACTATGCGAGGTATGTAAGACTATGGCTACAGATTCATCAGAGAGTAACCGTAGAAACAGTGGCAATTGGACGAGCCAGAGAAACTCAGGGAGCATTTGAATACAGAGGAGGATGCTGTTCAGTGGGTAAGTCATATACTACATGGCCATGTGTGGACGTATTCTCAACAAAACATATACATTAGCGTGTAGATCCTATTGGTTTTGATAAGAAGGGCAGCACATTTTGGCTATTTGATGGTATGATGAGCGATAAAGGGCCTAGTGGGCTTGCTGATCTAATGGTTTTCATTGCAGACAACAGATTGTACAAGGAAACACCCAAGCCCAAACCTGTCAAGAAGTCAAATGCTCGCAACAAAAAGCAAAAGAAGCGTGTTGCACCAGCGCCAGCACCACCTACCCGAGGCTCGCGTAGAAGCACTAGATCGTCTGCCGTGCAAGATGAACCCGAACCTGTCAAGGAAGCACAACTCGAGGCAGAGGAGAGCGAAGACGAAGGAGAGTGGATGCCGTGGAAACTGGTAATACAACAAACTCAAACTATATATGCAGATCACAGGGTTAATGTTTGATCTAGCTTTGTTATACAAAACACGAGTGGGAGAACTTTCCAGCAAAGTATGCCAACAGCAAAAACATAGATGAGCAGAGATTCTACCGACTGCTGGTGGACGATTTGCTTCCCAAAGTATTGCCAGTTTTGGAAGAGCACGAGGAAAAGATTAGAAAGCAAGAGGCCATGATACACCGAAAGAGAAGTTCTCGAATTATGATCAAGGAACTAGAGGCGCTCGAAAGAGGGTCTGCTGAACCAGTTTTGCAAGACCCCTATTCCACTGGAGCAGCAGCAGGGGCAGCAGCAGCAGGAGGAGGTCATGGTAGAAATCGCTCCAACAGACTAGAGCAACGCGCTTTGGAAAAGGAACAGCAAGAAAAGGAAGCGTTGGCCAAGGCACGAGAGGAGCGTTTGCTGGAGCGTGAACGACGTATCATGGAACGTGAATACAGAGCACTGAAGCGACAAGCGAGCGAAGATGTAGTACCTGAACAGGCTCCAGTTGAAAACGGGCCCATTGTCATTGATGGCACTACACCATTACCATCCAAAAAGCCTAAAAAGGCCTCCAAGAAATCTGCAGCCAAGACAGCAACAGGAGGAGATGCCGAGCAGAAACCTAAAAGAAAGTATGTCAAGAAGCCCAAGTTTGACGAAAATGGCAATCCTATCCCCAGAAAAGTCAAATTGGACAAGGACGGCAATCCCATTCCACTCAAGAAGCGAGGAAGAAAGCCAAAGAATCGAGATGAGGATCATTGGCTGTTTGATTGCGTGTGTGGTGTCTCTGGAGAAAACATTGTACGTGCAAACATAATGTGTATGAAAAACATGTCTAATTGAATGTCTAGGACGATGGTACGCCTTTGGTAGCCTGTGAAAAGTGTGGTACATGGCAGCATATTGCCTGTTTGCAGAAATCAGGCCAAATAGCTTCTTCTGACTCTATGGACAACCTCAAGTTTGTGTGTCAAAAGTGCGAAAGACATCAAGAAGAAGAAGAGCGTGAGCGCAAGAGACAAAGGGAGCAGTATTACAGTGCCATAGCGTCACCTCCTGTTCCTGGTGCTTATATCCCACAGATGCCTACATTACAGTCGTCATGGCAACCTCAGCAACAGCAACATCAACAGCCCTCACCTGCAAGACCTAGTCCACCCATGCCAGTTGCTCAGCAACCACAACAGCATGCACCACCACAGCCTTACCGTCCTCCCACGACCTCTGTACTGCCACCTATTCGATCTCATCCTCCAAACCAGACACAGTATTTTCAACCATCAACACAACCAGCTCTTCATCAAATACAGCAGCGTCCCGTAATGCCTACTCATTATCAACCACCACAACCTGCTCAGCAGAGCCAGTATCCACCCATTGCAATGAATCCACCATCTCAACAGCCATTGCTAAGTTCTGCGCAAACATATCCACAAGCAACTGTGTCACAGCAGCAAACAATACAATCTATTGTTTCACAGGTTGCATCTAATCCAGTTTCACTGGCTCAACTTGCTAATCTTCTTGATAAAAACTTGCAACAGCAACAACAACAACAGCAGCAGCCGCAGCAGCAGCAGCAACAACAACCACAGCAAGAGCAAAAGCGACCTGAATGATAATCTTTCAACATACAAACTATAGAAATGCAACCATTATAATAAACATTAGAATTATGCCAAAAGCACGTTCTTTGTGTTTCTTGTGGGGTTCATTTAATTAGGCTCAAGTAATGCAGACATTTATTGTAACTAAATCTGATGTGCCACGGATTGATCTAAAATACTAATTACAACTCTTGATTATCATATGTGTTGATGGCATGAAATATTCTCAAGCTAAATCATTATAAAAAGCTACTGAATTAGTCTAATTGTGGATGCCATCTACTACTCTTTTTCTCTCTCTTTTCAATCATGGATGATATTCGCAAAGTAATCAAAAAGAACTCGCCTCCTGCTGTGGTGTTGCAGACGCTGAGAACAGCGCTCACCATGCCACCCGCTGCTGCCAGAAACATCATCAAGGACTTGACCCGTCCCTTGGGCGATCAGAAGAGATTCATTCGTAAATTCAACAATGAACATTGGAAAGGCACGCTCATCATGTCTGAAATGATTCGATGCGATGATGACATTGCCATCCAGAGACTCAAGAAGGCAGATATTGTCATTTTTGAGGTCCATGGCGGTGGATTCCGAGTAGGACACAGCACAATGTACATGGAATCATTCATAAGCTGGCTTCGTTTGATTAAAAGCAAATACAACTTGTATGCCTGCATCATGTCTGTTGAGTATGGTGAGTCCTGTTGCATGGTCTGAATCAGATGCATCCAGCTAATATAGTACGACATGTCTCTATAGGCTTGGCTCCCATGCACAAGTATCCTGGTCCACTCAATGATTGCGTAAAGGCATTTGACTATCTCACAAACGACTTGGGCATATCCCCCTCCAAAATTGTTCTCAGCGGTGATAGTGCAGGCGGCGCACTGGTGCTAGAAACGCTGATTCAGACGTACGCTCCTGCTATATTGAAAGATCTGTCTGCTCCCCGCGAAAACTTTGATAAGCCCTTGCCAGCTGCTGCCTTGCTCTCCTCTCCCTTGGTCAGTGGAGTCATTGAAACCGAATCTTGGAAACTGTTTCATAAAACAGATGTGGTCTCTATGGGCTTATCCAAGCTCATCTACAAGGAGTACCTAGGTTTGCCAGAAACCAAGATTGAGGATCTGCCCATCATGCGGTTACATCATGTCAAGTCCAATTTCGACCGATTTATGCCTAAAAACGTGATGGTGTTTATTGGCGATAAAGAAGTGCTCCGTGATGATGTGGTCAATATGGTGGATGCGGTAAAGAAAGATGGAAAAATCAATATTCAATTCATCAAGGAGAACTATGCTCATGACTGGTTCATGATCCATGAGCTTATCAAGAAGAAGGACAAGCATCTGATTGCAAAGTACGATGAAATGTTTGTCGATTTCTGTGTGGATGCAGTTGAACAAGCTCGCAAGTCTCTGGTAGATACTACAGCTACAACAAACTCAACTGTCAAGAACACTCGTAAAGCCTCTGAAGATACTATCAATATCAATGAAACCATTGATGTGGATCAGCTGGTCGCCAACGACAACCACCACCACATTACAAGCGAAAAGAAGCCAATTGTAGATGTCGAAAAGAATATCACGGATATCACCAAAAAGTTTGATGAACCTTTTGAGCTGTTTGAAAAGATTAACTTTCCTGCTGCTCCTGCTATTGTTCACAAACCCAACACCATTTTATCGGAATATGCTATCATCACGGATAGACCATCAAAGAACTCTGTGTCAGTTTAAATAAAAGCATTCTATACATACATTTTTGGCACCAGGTTTATATTTAAATCTTTAACCTTGTTTACAACTGTCAGTTACAATTGCATTTACCGAGTTTTGGTTATTGTAGTATATATTTGCGGTTGGAAGCTCGGCTGCACAAGCTTATTTTGCCTTGCCCAAATAATAAGATTCTTTTCTCTCGTGATCCAGACAATTAGCGCATTACGGCATTGATCTTCTAGATTGTGAATAAAGAATGATTGCACGACATCTTTTGTGGCTGGATATAGATAAACGAGTTTGTATCAGCACATAGATGACATGTTGAATTTTCGTTATTGCACTGTTTTGAAGAAACGTGCGCTACTCCTGGTATCACTCCTCCTTTAAAAGGGTCTTTGATTGGACACCAGTAAACGTATTTGCAATGTCTTGAGGCTTACCGTGGCTGCTTTGAAAGGCATGCGAGAAGCTGGTTCCGTCGACTCACTAATTTCAGACTAAATGGTCAAAATGATCTCCCACCTTATTATGGTTTCTTGGCTTTATATCATCAGAGCGCTTTAAAACAGAGACTTTACAGAGCAACCCTTTTTATAGCTGCATACACCTCTTGATAGGTTTTAAAGCGGAAGAGCATATTTGACAGATTGCCGTGTACATGAGTCAGAAGGAGGGGTGACATATATAGCAATACTCAGGACTAAGAAATGTTACTCTTCAATCACACTAAATCATAATCAGTGAAGCAAAATTCATTAATCTCAAACAACGAGCGAGAAGTTATACTTACTATTCAGCTTATCCATTGTTGCCGTTACTCGCTCAAAATGAAGTCTGTTGAACTTGCAAAGATCATGTCAAAAGTGGTGGAATGGGCCAAAAAGAAGCACTTGGCCATTAACAAGAGTGATGAAGAAGAGGAGAGCGCGCTTCTGAAATGTAATAAGATGGCCAGAACTGCAACTGTGATGGATGCTGAAAATTGTTAAAGCGACCAAGCAGTGTTAAAAGTATGCCACTGTACAGCAAAGCAAGCATGCTAGAGCCAAACGAGCTTAAATTCAGTGTTGCTCAATACCTTATCTATCGATCTATCACTACTAGACACTTTAATTAATGACTTTTATTAGAAATTTTGTCAAGATCAGTGCTAACAATTTGCTTCTTATTTTAGGAATCATACATCCATCAACAAAAACTCATTCAATCTAAAATTTAACTACCCCAATCGTGTTTCTTGAAAAATCTAGCATAGGTATGTGTTAATTTCAACACTCTAACAACGATGTCTTGCAAACGGATCTTGGATGATGACCTGATCCTGCATACTGAAAATACCTGCATACAAGCAGAATTTAGTCAAGCAGCACAAAGATACAGAATGCAGCTTTAAATGCAGTGTTGTTAAACACTTTATCTGTCAATCTGTTAGCACTAGACACTTGTAATTAATCGCCTCCCTCATGAATCTTGTCTAGATCAGTGCTCAAAATTGGATTATTTTGAAAATCGGCCATCCTTCAACGACAACGCGTCCAGATGACTGACGTCTGACTACACAATCGTGTTCCTCGCAAAATTTGACATAGGTATATGTTTATCTCATAAGCTAGATGATTGACATTTGAAAATTTTGATTGATTTGATACCAATATAACGCAAAATTGTACTTTTGAATGTCATGATGAATAAGCTTAGATTTATTTAAAACTCTTCTTTCTAGGATAGTGAATGTATTTGATCAAGTCTAATACTTATGGTGGTATCGTCTGTAGTTACCTTAAAACATTTGTACCATGCATTTTGAATGTTTAGTCTTGCTTTTCTCATTATAATCACATTTCTAGATTCAATATCAATGCTTTATTTCTCTGAGCTGTCTCCAAATTTGAGCCAATCACAACGCTTTATTTGCCCTACAGACACCCCAGGCCAGAAAAAAAATTGCGAGGGTTTCCCTCTGTTTTGACGTTAGGCGGAGTTTTAAGTATTACTAAATACAGTAATTTAGTCATATCATCATCAAAATCTCCTAAAATGCCAGAATATGCCTTACTACACACCCCAGCTTATAGTGCAAACAGTTGAGACTCTCAATTGGCACCAAGTAAGTGATACAAATCAAGTGAGGGCAGCCTATCTACCCCCTAGCCTCTGAATCAGATCAAGTTGTGCTTCAACGATAGGCTTATCCACACAACGAAAAAGAGGATTATGGCTCAAAGAACCATGAAAAGTGCGAAAAGTAACAAAAGGGGATCACTAAAATGTGACAAAAAACATGAACATTGCAATACAGTTACATACAAAAAGATAACATGCAATGTGTATCATCAAAATGACGAGTACAAGAAAACAAAGGCAATAGAAAAAAGTATCGTGGTTGCCTCATACGAAGCAAGAACACCAATACCACCAGTATTACAAAAGAAGTAATACCTGAAGAAGAAAAAGAATGCAAGGCTACTACTCCACAATGGAGCAGCACTGCCAGCGACACGATGCATCAAAAGATACACCATAGCACTATGGTACAGCAACAGAAAAATAGTTGCGTGCAGAAAAGGGGGAAAGAATAAATAATCGCAATAGAGCAAACTAATAAAGAATGCAAAGTATTACGAGAAAGAAAGTAGTGAAAGGTTGAATGAATGTAATCCATGGCAACCAAAGAAGGGGAATATACAAACCAAATACAAACCAAACAACACAATGAATATATTGCAACGAACTTGCCTGAAATAAACTGTGTAATTAGTATTCATGTATATCGTACCGCGAAAGGTGGCTTTCATCGGCTGATACCTACTGTAACAAGCTTAAAAGATGTCGTCTTGGGTACTGGTGGTTGCAAAAGCATGCTTCTTTTGGCAAAAGTGGTGTAGTATTCAATTAATAGTTATAAAAAGTATATGGTTTAATAGAAAAAGTGCAGTGCAAAAACAATGCGAGAAAAAAAAAAAAAAAAAAAAAACGCGTTGCTGAGGGTGACTGCAGTCAATAGGCTGCCGCAGCACAGAGCACACAGAATTTGAATGACGTGTACAATGAACATTTTGCACTGTGGTGACTGTACCCAAATGATTTTTTTGCGATGATCTTTCTGAATCAAAATCGATATAATTTGACATTTGTAAACATTTTTGTTAAAATTAGCTATAGAAAGTGTGCTCAGCGTATACTACTTTCTAATAAACTCAAGGGGAGAATTTGAAGGCGCATTCAATGGTGTCATTTTTAAAGTACTTTTAAAATGAAAAGATAGACAATTTTGCGAAAATGTAAAAATCAGTTTTTCCAGGAAAAGTCGACATTTAGCATATACAGCGTTCAAAATAGCAGTTGCACGGGTTACCCTACATCTGTGCGGTCATTTTGATTTAATATATATCATAGTAAAAAGTGTCGTTTTCGCCTCCAAAATTGCGATCGTTTGATTTTTAACAAAAACCATGAGGTACCCCTCATGAAAAAACGTGAATTTTCGACGATTTGGATCAATCCAAAAAAAAATACAAATGAAGGTTCAGGATGTAAATGGTGATTAATAGTAATCATTTGGTACTATTCCCAGCATCTAGAAAGGCTTGGAAGACAAGATAATGAAGGTTGAATTTGGACGATTTTACTGAAAGAAATATCTTTTGTAGTCTGTATATCCACGGCAGCTGATGCTACAGCTTCAATTAATATGATTCCAAACATTTGCTATCTGCTAGTACCAAACACTGATCACCATCAAACAAAAAGCAATGAAAAATTCGTATATTCTTTGTTTAAAAACCACCAGAAATTATAAAAAAGACCTCCAAAAATCGGAAACCCTACTACTTCTCATGTCTTAATACACCTTCTAATAGTCTATCTCTCAAAAGTAGTAGTATTGCTGTTTAATATGCACTTCAATCCTTTGTGCATCGAATATCAAAGTGAAATATTGATTACTACGTACAGTAGAAGAGCCATTTTAAACAATAGATAAATGTAGAAGTTGAAATTAGTCAAATTTATTACTCAACTGCGGGTAGACTCCAAGAATTCTTTAGTTGATGCACATCTAAGATGGTCAATTGTGCTATAAATGCTTATAAACACCTTAAAAGTAGCTATTATACAACAGCGTGAATATGAGTTCTCCAGCATATATAATCTTATAAATATATATACGGCATGAAAACAGATTTTGCCGTGTTTTGTCTAATCCATAAACTAATAAAGAGTGCTCAACCTATACCATTATACAACAAAACGTGCTATAGCAAAGCGGTTTTAAATGCAGCGTTGCGCAACATCCCCCTATTGTTTTGTAACGACTAGACATTCTTAATTAACGGGTTTTACTATGGATTTGGTCAAGACAAGTTTTCAACATCGACAAATTTTGAGGAATCATCTTTACATTATTAACTGCAACTCAGCTAATGACACAATTGTGTTCCTCTCAAAATTTGTCACAAATACAGTAGGTGCTGATTTTGATACTGCAGCGACAGCATTTTGAAACCGAATTTAAGGATGGTCAAAACCTGCTGGGCATGCAAAACGCCATTGTATACGTACTGTTTATTGGAAATGCAAAGCTACGCTATATAATATTAAATAGTTTGTCGCTCAACATCCCACCTATTAATTTCTTACCACTAGAAACTTCGAATTAGAAATTTCTAATATGGTGGCTGTCAAACTTAGTACTGAAAATTATCTTGCTTCCAAAATCATCCATTTTTCAGCAGCTAACTTAAAGTATAGACAACATTGTTGAGAGATAAATTTCACCAAAAAACGTTCATCTGAAACAATGCTACTCACATCGATTACTAAGTTGTTTACATGTTTTGCGCTACTTAAACGCTCATTATTGAATCATGCCAACGTAATGATGCCCTCATACAGTATAAAAGTTCTTTCATTTGTAACAGTACTCTTCAGCATATAGTAAGCATAAATTCATACTGTAACATTTTGAGCCACTGTCAAGTACAGGCGGATTTTGCATATGGCTTTTTCGATCTTGAATATCGAAGTAGTTTACTAAATAGTACACATTATTTCCTAGCTCTATTCAATTTCTGCTATACACTGTTCGCAGACTAAACATACAGCTGTGGTGATAATAGTAATAAACATAATATGAAGATTCAGTTATGATGTTGTTACAAATGGATACAATCCCGACGCTCTACTCTTTTCTATTATTTAAGTATTGCATCAAGCTACTGCATTGGTTAATACACAACCACACCTATCAGCAATTTTCAAGCAAAGCACTTAAAATGCAACATTTACTTCATTATCTCAGATTTAATAAAACACAACAAACTCGACATTTTCGATCTCAAACCTAGGTCAGCCATTGCATACAACAATTTCACAATCTGATAGATGTTACTCTCCTTCAGACTTTCAACAGCACGCCACAGTTTTTTATTAGTCTTACAAATTACTACATATTAATAGCTAAAGCAACAACATCACGACTATCCTATTAGAATTAAAAGAGCATTATATATTACTACGATGTCTACACACAAATGTTTATCCTTTCAACCGTAAGAACGGCAATGAGAATAGTAAGCACCGCAATGATATTGAAAGGCCTAGAAAATATCGTAGGATTAGAATTAGTATAAATAAATATCCTGAGTGAATTGAATCAAAACCCTTTTTCTTATTATTTTTCGCATAGCTTACTACAGTATTATAGAAGTAGTCTTGCTCTTCTCTTGAATATATCTATTTAAATGTGAGTTTATATTTTATCTTCTAAATATTCTTCTATCTCTTTCCTTACTTACCTTATTTACAGTATTACTTGGATAAATATAAACAACTTGGTGCTCATTCTACAGAAAAATTTCTCTGGCTGTTTATCTATATCATTCACTTACTGTCCGTTTGTTGAGTTTGCCGATTAGATTTCACATTTATACTAATTAGAGTTGAGTAACAAAAGATGTAAATAGCTTGGAAACAAAATTAGCTACATACACTGTACAACAAAAAAAACTAAGACATTCACTAGGAATTGAACTCGGGTGAACGCAATCCTAAACGAATTTTCCACCACTGAACTATTAAAGTACCGTTAACTTATAACTGAATGATGAAGGACCTGACGCAACCACCCCCGCACATGGCTAGGACGAAAACAACAAAAGCTGAAAAAATTGGGGATTAAACAACAATCTTAGTCTCTTGAAAAGCACATTTTGTAAACTGATTCTCATTGCCAAACGAGACTATAGATCTTCACTAAACTTAAAAAGATGGAGCCAACCTTATCTCCAACCCTACCAGAAAACAAATTCGATTTGAATCACGACTTAGTGCAAATAAAGAAGGAGTCATGAATGTCGCGAGATAATAAGAAGAGACTTCACCTCCATCATAAGTGATAACACAGGCCACTATTATCATCTTTCCTAATTTTCCGCCCGTAGTAAATGTCTAAACTTATTACAAAGTCTACTCTATCCCGACTCAAGTGGGGGATGACGACGGTAATCAATGTCCAATTCTAGTTAAAGTGGGTCACATACCTGTTCCATTTGCACCTAGAGCCACTAAAGTCCAACCGAGCAGGAGTCTCGCTGTACCAGTCAGTGCCTTGAACCATTCAAAAGCCATCCTAGAGTGCCGAATCACGGTAATCAATGCCCAATTCTAGTTAAAGTGGGTCACATACCTGTTCCATTTGCACCTAGAGCCACCGAAATCCAGCCGAGCAGGGGTCTTGCAGTACCAGAAAGTGCCTTGAACCAAGATACAGCCATCCTAGATTGCCTAAACACGGTAATAATTAATACCCAAATCTACCAAAAGTGCCCAGCAAACCTGTTCAAATTCCTAGAGTGCAACCCGGGTCTTGCAGTACCAGGAAGTACTTTAAACCATGTTAGAGAGCCATCCTAGAGTCCCTAAAACCGGTAATCAATGGCCAATCCTAATCAAAATGCCCAACATACCTGTTCAATTTGCACTTAGAGACACCGGAATCCAGCCAAGCAGAGATCTTATAGAGCCATCATCAAGTTTTTTTTCAGAAAAAAAAAATTGGAAACTTTTCGAAAAAGTCGCTATTTGAATATTTTGTGTCTTGTGACAGATGCTGCGGTAGCCGGAAAAACGGCACCGCAGTAATACGAAATCAGGGTAAGGCTATCGTATACCTATAATGACTAAAAGTAAGTAAGCAAGCAACACTTGCTATCAATATATACTGTACCAACGATAATATGACAAAGATAGCACGAAATGGTGTTGAAATTCTTTGGAAGCTTGAGAGTAACTTGTACAGAGAAAATACATTACTAGGTGTTAGTGACAGTACATACAGTAGAAGGTTGTTTTTACTTGACAAAGCTCCAAAACTGAATATTCACGATTTCAAGAAAGACAAAGTATTCCACTACTGTAGCAGTATCGCGTAATGCCAAAGTAGCCACGAGAACAGCTAGTGTATCCTCCTTCTTTCAGATTTGCAATATAGTAGTAGAATATAGTCTATCTTCAAAAAAAAAAAAATGAAAATGAAAAAAAAACGAATCGAATACCATAGAAATATTTTTACCGTTCACTCACAGCACATACGCTATTGGCCGTAAGCGTCTGCTTGCTTGTGTCAGACCCTGTGCTGCTGCCCCATTGTCATTTCGTCAGCTAATAACCATTTTGGCTATTGTACAACTGATGATCCATGGTCTTCTAACTACTGTAGTCTGGAATGACTCTCAAAACGATTAACCTCGAAAATAGATCCAATCAAAGCAACAGAAACTGGCTTCCTCTAAATGTGGTGACTTCAAATGCACTACCGAGGAGGCCCGTTGAAATATTATCAAAGACTTGCTTTGTTGAGATGATACAGTGCTTTTTTGGGGATGGTGGAAATGTCTTCCAAAAGTTGCCACTGTACACTTGCTACAGTTTTTTGCATACGACTCTGTTTTTCAGCAAAACACTCTTAAATGTAGCATTTGATACAGTATTACTGTTACTGTCCGTAAAACCAGCTCTATTGCTGTTATTCCGAAATGCCTAATTAAATGCATTCTTTGCACTTAAGACCTCCTTTCTCTATTTATACTTACGTTGTTCGTATACAGTATCTTTAAAAGATGTAATACTTGAATATAAAAAATTTGTCTGTTAAATGTCTGTGTTCTCTGGTTAAACCAAAAGTGCATCTTTATTCTCCAACGTCTCTTCAGTTGCTAGGCGTTGTTTGGTTCTTATCGTATTCACCGCATAGTTAAACTTTACAGTAGATCTACTGCCTCGTCTTCTTTAAATGACATCTTTTCCTCGCCTTTAAATACTGTTGTGGTGGTTATGCAAGTTGTTGTATTAATTTCCTGTATTATCTTCTGCCATTTCTCTCTTTTGCATGATGGTTACTTTCTCTGGTCATACCACCACCACTCCCACATCCAGTAGATACTACGTCGGCTCATTCAACCCAACGTCTGGAGAACTTTTATCGGGCTGCCAGACGTATGTCTATACGTACGGGTATTACGGTACATTCTTCCTCAAGGCGCTAAATACCAGTAACTAGGTCGAGCAACAAGACGCTCATATTCAGGTCTCTGGCTTATATACTCTCATCACTAAGCTCCTTGATATCCACAAAATCATCTCGTCTAGCCCTTCATTTGGCTCGCCCAGAGAGAATTTTTACCTCAGTGTATTTAGACGATTTGATCATCTTTGGAAAGAGCCAGAAACTGACAGCCAACCACGCCAAGTAGGCCATCGGCAAATTCAGTCAACTGGTATTTACCTACAGAATAACAAAATCTGATCTCACACCAACGCGGCAAATATAGATCATTTGGTTGTCAACATACAGAAACGTACAGCTAACGTGCTTATTATCAATTGTCAAATAATACGTCTGAGAGCTTTGAGCGGATACCCAAAGTTTGAGGAAAACGGGAACATGCAGCATGCGCCATCTACTGTATTATCGTCATCCAGAGGGAGGCTTCTTGGACAGCCACAATACTTTTTCAGCTGTCTTTTCTGACAGATTGCACACTCGAGAACTCCTGCAAATGATGAGCTACGCTCTAAAACAAGACCTATGATGGACTTCATCAGTTCATGTAACTACAGTACAGCACCGATGATTGCTCCCTAATGCCGGATACTACTGTAGTACTGTACATTACCCCTAACAACGGTCTCTCAATTATACCGGAAACATCAGCGCAAGAGATATTTACAGACGCCTTCAATTAGGGCTTGGGCATCATTCTGAACGATTAAATATAGGGAGCATAAAATCAAAAGAAGCTGCTGCTGCAACACACCAATCAACTAACCGAAAGTCCGGGTAATAATATATAGTAGAAGCTACTACCATTAGCTGCCTTACAAGGCCAAGTCATAGGCAATTATTGGGAGAACGTCTCGGTCATTGCATGCGTAAAGGACTTCAGAGGGACAACACAACTACCTGTGCTAATAGAACCGGCAACGCGCATATGGATCTTTGATCTAACGAACAAGACCCGCCGCCAAATGAGTTACAATCTTCCCTCTCGGATCATTAATCCATCTAATGCATCATCATGACAACTGGGCATACAGATTGAGTGGCAAATTTATCAATGCTTTTACTAGCAAATGGAGCAGCACTGGAATCTATGTTTTTCTCAACTCAGAGGTGCTTTCATGGCAGAAGCAGTACACGGCAACCCAAATACGTTTCTACTACTACACTTGTTGTCACCAACATAATACGTAATGCATAGTGAGGATCCATGAACTTCCACTCCCGCTGTCATCGTTGTCAGCTAAGTGGTTATACTGTGATAATAGTTTTCAGACTCTGAAATGAAAAGTGACCATATGTAAAGCCTATCAGTCTGCTGCTGTTGCATGCAAAGCCTACGTTCACCAGCATGTGCCTGAAGACTACATGCACATCTGGCTCCACACACACAAACACGTGGACACACAGCGTGTGCCTAGACAAGTTACTTTCACTTTCGCTCTAGCCACTCGACATGTTGTTTGTTTACATGTTGATCGTCGTCTGTGCACTGGCAACGCCCAACTCAACATGCTCCAACTCTTTACTGTCAAGATCCACTCAATGCGTATACATCACGCTCATCACTTCATGTGTGTGCTCTACATCAGATATTCCACACCCGAACTTATTAATCTCGCGTTCCACCCAGATATTCATCTTCAGTGTAGTAGTCATATACAGGGATCCACTCTATTTGAATCAAAAGATGGCCCTGCAATAAAGAAGTCTTTTTGCTTTCGTTTAGATACAGTTGACAACTAATTACTCATATCGTTCCACTCGACCTATTTAATACGAATTCAACAGCTGCCATCTTTCAACTTCTGTACAATACCGGCCTGAATTCGATCAAACAACAACGTCGTCCTACTACAGTATATATAGATAAATCAGAATTTTATACTGTACGTTTTAGATACTGAGAATTATTAGATTTTTCTATGATCTTTGTCAAGATCAGCAGTGCTCGGAATTGCCTTATCTCCGATAATCATAATTCATTCATCAAATTCAATTCATCGTATGTAAAATCAAATTACTGCACCATCTTCATTCTTGCAATAATCACTAGAGTACCATTGATACGTGCTGATTTCAACACTCTCGCATCACGACGTTTTTGAAAACCGATCTTGGATGATGGTAAAAACCTTGACATGCAGAACACACCTGTACACTTAGCATTTGATGCAAGCATGAAGCTACACTATGCCGTTCTATCTACAGTGTTGTCCAACAACCCCTCCATCAATGTCTTACTACTGCACACTCGTAATTCTTTGCTCTCCTTGTGGATTTTGTCAAGATCAGTGCTCAAAATAAGCTTATTTCAAAGAAATATCTATCCATCAACAACTCATCCAATTTAAAATCCAAATACAGCATCGTGTTGCTCCTCGCAAAATTTGGCAAAAGTACGTGATAATTTTAATACCCTAACAGCATTTTTTTGCAAATGGATCTCGCATGATGACCTGACCCTGCATACTGAAACTACTTGCATACAAGCAGGATTTAGTGTCGAGCACAAAGAAACCGTATGCAGCTTTGAATACAGTGTGGTCTCACACCCACGTGTCAATCTGTTAACAATAGATATTTGTAATTATCCGCCTCCCGCATGAATCTTGTCTAGACCAGTGCTCAAAGTTGGATTATTTTAATAATCATTCATCCATTATTAACGGCAGCGAGTTTATATGACTAAAGTCTGACCACACGATTGTGTTCCTCGCAAAATTTGGCACAGGCACATACATGTTTATTTTATAAGCCAGATGATTGACATTTGAAGGCTTTGATTGATTTGATACGAATAAATTGCAAAATTGTACTTTTGGATATTATGAACTGGCGTAGATTTATTCCAAAACTCTTTTTTTCCAGGAAAGTAAATGTATTTGATCATGTCTGATACTTATGGTGGTATCGTGTGTAGTTACCTTAAGCCATTTGTACCATGCATTTTAAATGTTTAATCGTGCTTTTCTCATTTCAATTATATTTTTAGTTTCAATACGAATGCTTTATTTCTCTGAGCTGTCTCCAAATTTGAGCCAATAAAAACGCTTAAAAAGCTATTTTAAGCGCCGCGGACTTCGAAGAAATTTGCCATAGTTCTCCCTTGTTTTTTTGTTAGGCGGAATTTTAAACACAGCCGAATACACTAGTATTAAGCTACGTTATCATCAAAAACCCCTAAAATGCCAGAACATGCCTTACTACACACCCCAGCTGATAGCGCAAATGCTTGAGACTCTCAATTAGCACCAAGTAAGTGATACCAATCAAGTGAAGGCAGCCTATCTATCCTCTAGCCTCTGAATCAAATTTAGTTGTGCTTCAACGATAGGCTTTTCCACACAACGAAAAACGAGGGTTATGGCTCAAAGAACCACAAAAAGGAAAAATGGAAGGCTACTCCACAACAATAGAGCAGCACTTCCAGCGATACAATGCATCAAAAGATACACCATAGCACTATGGCACAGCAACAGAAAATACTTGCGTGCAGAAAAGGGGGAGAGAATAAATCGCAATAGAGCAAACTAACGAATGCGCAGTATCACGAGAAAGAAAGTAGTAGTAAAAGGTTGAATGAATGCAATCCATGACAACCAAACGCACGACACCCAAAGCCAGGATACCCCAATCCATGGCAACCAAAAAAGGGGAATATACAAACCAAATACAAACCAACAAACACAATGAATATATTGCAACGAACTGGTCTGAAATAAACTGTATAATTAGTATTACTGTATATTGTACCGCGAAAAGTGGCCCCTATCGGCTGATACTTACTGTAAAAAACTTGAGAGATGTCGTCTTGGGTACTGGTGGTTGCAAAAGTATGCTTCTTTTGTCGAAAGTGGTGTTGTATTCAATCAAAAGTAATAAAAAGTATATGGTTTAATAGAAAAAGTGCAGTGCAAAAACAGGGTGGAAAGGGAGCGTGAAAAAAAAAAGACGCGTTGCTGAGGGTGACTGCAGTCAATAAGCTGTGGAAGTGCAGAGCAAACATAATTTGAATGACGTGTACACTGAACATTTTGCACTGTGGTGACTGTACCCAAATGATTTTTTTGCGATGATTTTTTTGAATCAATATCGACATAGTTTGACATTTGTAAACATTTTTGTTAAAATTAGCTATATAAAGTGTGCTCAGGGCATACTACTTTCTAATAAACTTAAGGGGAGACTTTGAAGGCGCATTCAATGGTGTCAATTTTAAAGTACTTTTAGAATGAAAAGATGAAGAATTTTAAGAAAATGTAAAGAGCAGTTTTTCCAGGAAAAGTCGAGATTTAGCATACACAACCTTCGAAATAGCAGTTGCACAGGTTACCCTACATCTGTGCGGTCATTTTGATTTAATATATATCATAGTAAAAAGTGTCGTTTTCGCCTCCAAAATTGCGATCGTTTGATTTTCAACAAAAACCATGAGGGGTACCTCATGAAAAAACGTGGATTTCCATTAATTTGGATCGATCCAAAAAAATCAAGATAAAGGTTTAGGATGTATATGGTGATTGATAGCAATCATTTGGCACTATTCCGAGCATCTAGAAGAGCGTAGAAGACAAGATATTCAGGGCTAAATATGGACAATTTGGCTGGGGAAGTACCTTTTTTTGTTCTCTATAGTTTCCTCGAATGATTGATAAATAGCTAGAGTAGCCAATGGAAGTTTGTTTCTATAGTCATAATCCACTCAGGGTAGTAGGTATGCAACAGTGTTAATATAAAGTCTCTAATAATTAGACAGGGCCGGCGGAAAACACGCTTTGCCCTTTTTTGCCCAACGCCCAAAACAGTGCTCAACCAATGCCACTCTAGAACAAAGTATACTAGAGCCAAGTGGTTTTAAATGCAGTGTTGCGCAACGCCCCCTCTGTCAATCTGTTACGACTAGACACTCGTAATTAACAGCTTTCCTAAAGGATCTAGTCAGAATCAGTGCTCAGAATTGCCTTATTTCTCAAATCCATCCATCGATGAATAGAAACTCATCCAATCTAGAATCCAACTACGCCATTATGTTTCTTGCACAATTTGACATATAATAATAGGTACGTGCTAATTTGAATACTCTGGATTTTATCTCTCAAAACCAAATCTTGGATGGCCAAACCCTTGACATGCAAAACACATCTGTACACTAAGGATTTGGTGCAAGTGCAAAGTTTTGCTATACAGTTCTGACTACAGTGCTGCGCAACATCTTCTCTATCAATCTGTTATTACTACATACTCGTAATTAGCAGCTTTACTTATGGATCTCATCATCAAGATCAGCTCTTAAAATTGACAGCAGATTTCTCTAATCTGCCATTGAACAAGTAGAACTTAATTTGTATCTCGTAACTAGATGCATCGTCAGTTCTGTTTTGCTATTTTTTATTAATTATGCCTGCAGAAAACTGCTGAAAACCACATTTTTTACCTAAGGTTGTTGAGTTCAATTATAGGAATCTCCTCACAGGGTATCGTTTAATAGCTCTTGAGCCATTTTAAAGTTCTTTGAGTCACTCATGCTAAATAAATTTTGGTTTACTGTTACTTGTTGGGGGAAAAAGTAGAGTCGTTTATGTTGTTTTAGTTCATCGTCATGCTATAAACAACCCTGGCAAAACGAAAAGTATGTAAGCGTATTCTCTGAGTGCGTTCTCAATAAAAAGCGTAATTCTTTAGCAAGTATATTTTTCACATAGCAGGGATATTTAATTCACATTTGGTAAACCTGAGAGACATATTATACAACATTATGTGCTGTCTAGTTACTAATCTATTGCCGGATCACATTCAGTTGTAGACGTTATAAACATATTAACGGTGTGAGGACCAGCATATATTGCAAGCTAGGCCTATAATTTATACATGTGTAAGATTTTGGACGAATGACAAAACATAGAAAGGTGGATATTACATAATGCCTATTGGATACTTGGAACAATCAAGCAAGCAAATAGTAAAACTAATTCAAATTTGAGGAAAACTGTAGTTTATTGATAAATATATAAAAAACTGATGAATTTGAGATTATAAATATGATGAAAAATACCATAATGATGAAAGGGCGAAAATGTACACATCATTAGATATGAGGAGTGGATATGAGTTAAATTTTGAAGCTTTGATGATTCATGTTGAATCAAAAACGTTTAAACATGGAGCGAGGGTCTAAATCACTGAACAAATCGATGGCAATTATGTTTGATACAGGCTTAGATTCTTCAAGGGCAGGCTGGATCACTTGTTGAGGCTGCAAAAAGCTGTCTTGGTTATCATCAGTGGATGAGGAGGAGCAGAATTCTGTAACGTATTGATAGTGTGAGTAAGAGTTATTCTGAAATGCATCAAATCTATAGACCCTACCTTGCCATGGATCCTCTTCGTCGTCGTCATCTTCTGAAGATGATGTGTTTCTTTCTTCGTCTTTTGTAGTATCCATTTTAGAAGCAACAGGAGTAGCTACCACGGGTGCTGGGATGCCTCTCAAAGCAGCGTAAGGGTCGTTCTCGGGACTCTTGTCCTGATTAGCCTTGGATTTGTTGAGCTGAGAGAAGAAGTCAGCATCAAACATGGAAGCAGGACGGTCCGTTGGATTGGGAGAGGACTTGGATGGTTCCAATGGACTGTTGTCCACAGCAGCAGCAGGAGTAGCAGGAGTCAACATACCACCAGTATATGTAGCTCTACGCACAGTCTTCTCCAGCTTGAGGCCAGCCAAATCCGAAAGAATACTATCAAAGACCGAGGCAGAAGCAGCAGGTGCAGCCATTGGTGGTCTTGTTGGCTTTGTGATGGGATTTGAAGTGCTGGGAGTTACACGAAGTGAGGCTGAGGCTGATACCTGATGGGCATCACGTTGGATAGCTGAGTCAAATTAATAAGGTTTAGTCATTTCTCTTAAGATGCTCAAGGGGAGTACTTACAAGGTGGTGGAGTGTTGTTACTATAATTGACTAAAGTGGGAGACTATTTTAAGAATGAATTTGGTTACTCACTGTCTCTATTTAGGCGATAAACGTAACAATTTACCTTAATTTGATGGTCTGATCTGTGTCGATAGTAATTCAAATCGTTGTTGTTGTTGTTGACATCAATGCTTAATTGAGGCAAGGATTTCTCAGCAGGCAAGACGGGTACGGCGGCCTCTGGAACAACAGTGGGAGGAGTGTATGCATCTTGTTGTTGCTGTTGTTGGTATAATTCAGCAGACGTTTTATAGTCGATAGTGTTACGACAACGCTCAGCAATCTGCTCTGCTGTCAAGACCATGGGTGCTGCAGCGTTTACTGGTGGTTGTTGCTGTTGTGCCTCCATGCTTTGTCTGTTGCTGTTGGTATTTGATGATGCAGAGGAAGAGGTGTTGGAGTCGATGGAGTTACGGCAGCGTTCAGCAATTTGCTCGGCGGTCAATGCATTGGCTACTGGTTGTTGAGCAGTGTTCAAGTGCTGCGTGTTGTTGTTGGGGGCAACCATGTCGGTTCTGACCATTTCTTGGCTACTGCGGTAGTTGTAAATAGATCCACCTTGAGATGAGGAAGAGTAAGAGTTGATGCTGTCCATGGATGTTCTGCAGACGGGGCTAGTAGGTGACATTGGATAAGCAGCAGCAACGTGGTGTTGGTATGGAGGTTGAATTTGAGCAGGTGGTTGAGAAATGGCGTATTGAGGCACAACAATAGGAGGAGGAATGACAGGATCATTTTGGATGGCAGAAGTCTCCATGTCTTCTTCTTCGTCGTCTTGCATAACGTTCATTTCACTATCAGCAATCAAGGGGACACGAGAGAATCCGGGGATCATGCGAGTTCTTGATTTGGTTACAATGGGGAGGCCATCCTCGGTAAAAGACTTGGCAATCAAGGCGCGAACCTCCTCCTTGTGAGATTGGAGCAAGGCTCTATCCAGCCATTTGCATTCATAGTACTTTTGCTTCATGAAAGCACGAACATCAGCGTCAGCCTCGGGTTCAGGAGCATCATGTGTGCTGTAGTTACTGAGCCAAATCTTGAGAGCAATGCCATTACCGCCCTTCTTGAGTGCCATCAGTTCAGCGCCAGAGAATTTGCTAGCAGAGACAGCCTTGACTCGGTGGCCCACTTCACGGCTACAGGTACAATGTGTCAGTCAAAAGTAAGGAGGATGGCGATACACATTTACTTACACTAAACCTGAGCATCGGGCACAGATGAATGTTTGAATGGTCGTGTTGACAAAGGCAGGGCTCTAAAATAACAGTATCTGTTAGCATCAATGCATCACTGCAATAAAGTACTGTATAGCTGCTTGCCTTTGTTGGACAATCAAAGCATTTCTTGTTCTCTTTCAAGCGCAACAAGTCTCTGACTTTTCTATAGCAATTGTTAGACGGCTGGAACATGGCTGCCGTGTGGATACTGCCTTACTTTTGATTGTTATCCTCTTGCTTCTTGGCGAGAAATAAAGACATGCTTAAAGATCAATAAAGTTGTATGGTCAAAGAGAAAGATGATTGATTTCTTCGATTTGGGCTGAGCCATATTTATACTAATTCGACATTTCTTAAAACAGTATCCCAATGTGGCTGAAGATTATTCTGTATAAAGTCCAAAAACATTAGACAGCCTTGTGTACATTTAGCACTCTTTTGGTTGTGAGTTTTTATTGTGCTTAATTTAGATTCGTCTCATTTCTTTTTTATACCAAATGTCCACCACTATTACTACATGGTTTGAGCATCGTTTGCTGTATAATAGACACTGCAGATTTCTTGAGATTACATACCTTCAGCTTCAAAAATCTTCTCAGTTTCTCATTACTGGGAGGGTGTGCACAATAGCTCTGTTAATTCAATGTCTTTACATTGCAAGAATGAAATTTGAGTTGCTACCGACATCATATGTGATATTTTAGGATGGTCAAATCATTTCGTGCGACATGATGTCCAGTAGAGATAGTAGTTGCTTCTTGGCCAGCCTCACCAAGACTCTAAATCTCGACATTTGTGGCCTGTTTCGTCAAATCAGAATGGTCAAGGCCTATCTCTTTCCGAGACGAATCTGGGCTTTATATTCTAAGCATGCATGCTGAATGCTGGGAATCTGTAATACACATGTCCTTCTTTGATCGATTTGTTCTAGTACAGATTGAATGTGCAATGTGAAATAGTAAACAAATCTCATACGTGGTGCTAAAGCTACAAATGTCGATAGTATCCCTTGGATGAATAGAGATTACAAGCACTCAAACTCAAACAAAGCTTCGTCCACATTGCAGGAGCTCTTTAGCTATATGCTAGTAGAGTAGCGACGATGATTGGCCCAACATTTGGTGCCTGAGAAGGCTTCAAGATGTCATCGCAACATTAGAAATCAGCCAAAACAGCATTCATCTACGTCACTGAATTGGAACCACCTCCTCCTGGAGTGGAGCTATTGAAAATCCGGGGCACTAGAGCAACAATTTCTTTTCTCTTTGCTTTTTCACCAGCGTTTTAAAACACTCCCCACTCTTTAAATAATCAACATGGCTTCTCGTTTAGCTAGTGCAACCTTGGTGCGTCTCCCTCGTCAACTTTTAGCAGGTAGGAACCCAAGATATTGCTGATAAGACATACCGATATTGACACATTGCTCTTCATCATTAGCCAAGCCTGCCATCCGTACCAACTGTGTACGCTCTTTTGCCACCACCAGTGTCAAGTTGCAAGGTACTTTTTCTGGCTGAACATTATATTGACATTTGATGAGATATTGACATTTGACATGATGTATTTGCAGCCTCAGAAAAGAATTACGACCAAGTTTCAGCTGATCCCAACTTCAAGTCTGGAAATGACGACCTCCATGATTACGGCAAATACCTCATGTCCGTTTTACCCAAGTTCATTCAGCAATTCAGTGTTTACAAGGATGAATTGACCATCTACTGTGCTCCTTCAGCCGTATATCAAGTTATGCACTTTTTGCGTGATCACACCAACGCTCAATTCAAATCTGTCATGGATATCACAGGTGCTGATTTCCCCACTCGCGAGAACCGCTTCGAAGTTGTCTACAACCTTTTGAGCATGAAATACAACGGTCGTATCCGTGTGAAGACCTATGCCAGCGAAACATCTCCTGTTCCCTCTGTCGTTCCTCTTTTCAATGCTGCCAATTGGCAAGAGCGTGAAACCTACGATATGTTTGGTGTCTTCTTCACAGGACACCCCGATTTAAGACGTATCTTGACTGATTATGGTTTCGAAGGCCATCCTTTAAGAAAGGATTTCCCTCTCACAGGTTATGTCGAAGTTCGTTACGATGAAGAAAAGAAGCGTGTTGTATCTGAGCCTGTTGAATTGGCCCAAGCCTTCAGAAACTTTGAAGGTGCACTTTCACCTTGGGAGCAAAATGGTAAGGATAGGATGTGAAGAGAGAGAGGGAGATATAAAAAGTGTTTGTGTGATTAACATGCTATCTACAGGTCCTGGTCGTGATGATACACCCAAGAAGATTGAAAGCGAAGAGAAGAAATAGATTTATTCATATACAAAATGTAATTAAAAGAAAAGGATCAAAAACATCATACAAAGACTTGACATTTGACAAAAAACGTCACCGTAATCAAGGTGGAAAGCGATGATCATCACCCCTTTCTTGCCTCCTTATTTTATTCAATTTGTGATTTGTACCTTCTTTTGCTTCTTTTCCACCTGTTTTTCACTTTTTTTTTTTTTTTTTTTTTTTTTTGTCTGTGTAATATCATCAACTTGGTTGTTGTCATGGCAACAGATACAATGGCTGTGGTGGAAAAAGGTATTGTCATTGGATCCATCTCACCTTGACCAAAGATGTTTATATTTTATCATTATCATCATCATCATCGCACAAGAAGAGGTGGATTCCTGGTCTTGTTTTGGTAAACTCCATTCAAATTTCTGCCTTGTTTATTTGATAGTCTGATGATGAAACTCATACCAATAGTGCTTCAGATCCCTCTTTTGTACCTGATGGGGATGTTGGTCGCTTTGATACTTTTGATTGCATTGATTATTGCCTATAAGACGCTTCGGAAAAGACATTTCTATTACGGCTACGGTTGCGATGGTTTAGAGGAAGAAAATGAGAGGTTACTAGGCACATGTCTGAAAAAGACATCCACCTATTACCAATGGAATAGAACGCCACCGCCATGTTGTTCAGCATCATTTCCGGTCAATTCCGAAAGCAAATCATCATGGGAACAGCGGAGGACTGATCTATTAAAGAAATATGCCCCACCAGGTAGACAACAAGATGAAGAAGAAGAGATTTGATACTTGCCAAGCTTCGAAAATATAACCCCTTCCCCCACATATCACACATTTTGAATAAACTTGGTACTCTCCTTTACAGTCTATGGTATAGTAAATGTAAGACAACAAATCATCACATAGTTCTCATAAGAAAGTATAAGGTACATTACGATATTTGAAATCAAACATAGTGTATTTTTGCTGGCATCTGGAACCAGATGCTTGTGTACGCCTTCTTGAAATTCTTGATACAAAACATTTCCAAGCTACTAGTAGTAGTGAAACCGTAGAACATTGGAAACAACAACAATACGCATGTATACACTTTGAGTAAGGATCAGATACTACAAAATTCATTCAGAAAACATTGCATGATGTTTCAATCAAATACAGCTTGACGGAATTCTCAACAGCTTGTAGAGGACGCTGAGAAACTAGCAGTATTCTAAGGATTCTTTCCATTATGCTTGAACAAGCCAAGATTTGTTGTAAATTACATTATTCTTTATTAATAAGATCAAACATTAGTTGTTTGTATTGATTTATGATTTATGTATAATAGACACACAGCTATTTTGCAATCTATTTGAATTCAATGGAGAAGGACTTGCTCAAGTCAATTGAGACACCTTCGAGAGTAACATCGTTCTTGCCATGAGTCAACTTGGCGGTCTTCTTGCCAACTTGAGCCTTTTGCAACTTGCTGGCGTGCTTGCCAATGATAGTAATGGAACCAATCTTCTCAGCCTTCTTGTAGCCAAACTTGCCAGAAGCCTTGAGGTGGCCATTCTTGTAGGTGAAGGTAATATCAGAGCTAGACTTGACGTTCAATGACTCACCGTCATCAATGTAAAGTCTACCGGAAGCCTCACCCTTCTTGTCAAGAGCAATAACGAGGTTGTAAGGAGTAGCAAAAGTCTCACCGACAGTGTACTTGGGAGTCTTGGTAGGAACGATAGCACCGCCACGGATGTGGATAGGGATGTGAGTGAGAGGAGCATCCAAAGTAACAGTCTTGACCTTCTTGTTGCTCTTGTTGTCAACAGTGAGCTCATGAGTGTACCAATCGTACCATTGACCACCAGGGAATTGAGCTTCGACAGAGGTCTTACCTTCGTCAAGGACGGGAGAAAGCAAGATGTCAGAACCAACCATTGTTTGCAAATCGTTGGCAGAGAGTTCTTCATAAGCAGGGTATTCAAAGAAAAGAGGACGCCAGACACCAAGACCCAAGCGGTTAGACTCTTCAAAGAGAGTGTAAAAATAGGGAAGCATCTCATAACGAACACTGAGGGCATTTCTACTGCCTTCAGCAGTGCTCTCCCAGAGATAGGGCTCTTGATCAGGTTCACCGATAGCATTGTGGTTACGAGCAAAGGGGTAGAAAGCACCAATCTCCATCCAACGAGTACACATTTCTTCAGTGGTAGCTTGGTTGAAACCGCAAACATCGGCACCAGAGTAAGTGATACCAAACATTTGGAAGTTGAGGACATTAGCAATGGAGTTCTTGAGGTAAGCCCACAATGAGTGGTTGTCACCAGTCCAATGACCAACGTTCTTGCCACTACCAACAAAACTAGATCTGGTCAAGACAAAAGGTCTGACCTTTTTGTTTTGCTTGATGAGAGCGTTACGAGTAATGTGGCCTTCAGCATGACCATAGAGATTGTGGATATCGTAGTGAGGAATGTCACCATAGTGGAGAGCAGTAGTTGCAACAGTCAGCTCGGAGAGGTTTCCGCCACCATTGTTGATGGCATACTTGGGGTACAAGAGGTTACGCTCTTCTCCAGGGGGATTGCCCATCTTCTTTAAAGCTGCTTCTTGAAGAGCATGGTTCTTGTCTTGCTCCTCTTGAGGCAATGTCCAGCGATAAGGTTGGTTACCAGCGTCAATCTTGCCAGTACCGCAAGAACCGAGACAGAAACTAGCAGGCTCATTCATATCGATCCAGAGACCATCAACGCCGAGAAGATTGACCCAATCGACAATTTCCTTGGTCCAGTATTCAGTAGCATTGGGGTGCCACCAATCAGGGAAAGTAGTATAACCGGGCCAGACTTGACCAATGTAATCACTGCCATCTGCATTCTTGATCCAGACGTTCATGTCTGTACCGCGAACATAGGGCTCATAAGTAGTGTTGGCACTGATGGCGGGATCGACCATGACAACGTAGTTTTGACCGTCCTTGTGCAGTTGTTCACCCAGGGCAATCATCTTGTCTTGAGGGAACTTGACATTATCAAAAGTGAAATCCTTGGTTTGGTCCATGTAGTCGATGTCAACCCACAATGTTTGCAGAGGAATGTTGGCTTCCTTGTACTTTCTCTTGACAGTTTCAGGGGCAGAGATGTTGGAGTAACCGTAACGGCAGTGGTGCCAGCCAAGCATCCAGTGGGAGGGCATCATGGGCTTACCAATCAAGTCAGTGTAAGCGATACTGAGATCATTGGGCTTGCCAGACTTGGGAGCAAAGAAGTAAAAGTCAAAGACACCACCAATGACCTTGTAAGTGATGCGACCTTCAGTGGTAACGACATCCATACCATGAGAAGACATCAAGAGAGCACCATGGGCTTTGCCGTCGCGAACTTCTTGGTAATAAGGATGAGCACCATAAACGTTACGATAGAAGCTATTTTTTAAAGAGTTAGGATGTTTGCTAAATTGGTTGATGGCTACTTGAGATCAACTTACTCATCAGCATTATCACGAGCCCAGAGGGTGGTGACATTCTAAAAAGGACAGACATTGTTAACATATATGTGATTTGGTTCGAACTTGGGCTATTACTTACGGTAGAACGCAAAAATGGTGCGGTTACTTCGCCGAAGCCGTAGATATTGGCATCCTTGGGAACCTTGGTAGACAATTCCAAGTATTGATCTTCAAAGACCAATGGCAAGTTGGAGGTATCAAAGATGGTAGTCTTGTCGCTCTTGCGGACGACCTTGAAACTGAAGGGCTTGGCAGTGTATTGGAAGTCCAAATTACTGTTCTTGGGAGAGACATAGTGCTTGATTTGAGGACGTTCAAAACCCAAAGGAGAATCAGGGACGAGGTATTGCTTCTTGGCCTTATCGGAGATCTACGAGACGACAGGGTCAGTTTACAACATCATGTAAGCTTATTGTAAGTATACCTTGACGTGGAGTCTTTCTTCAGTCTCATATTCAACATCAACAGTAATGTCCTTGATGGTTTTACCAAAGGTATTGATACCAGTCTTCTTGTTACCGAGGGAATTGAGGGTAAGAGGGATGTGAAGACCAGCTTCAGTGTGCTTGACATCTCCGTTGATCTTGTAGCCAGGAGCATTGGAGCTTACAGCTGCATAAACAATGGCATATTAGATAACAAAGCAGCACCCAAATAGGCTATACTTTACCATAAGTAGCGTCAGATTGGCACAGGACATTGCCCGTAATCAAAGCAATGGCGACAAAGATGAAAGAGACTTTAGCCATTTGTTTGCGTGGTAGTTTTAATGATGAAAAACTGTAAGAGAAACGAAATATAGCTGTTATTTATATATACAACGAAATTATAGTTTCCATTGATGCCCAATGTCTTTTTATGAGATATCTCCCGGTCTGACAAGACTAATATTAAAGCAATTTTTCTTTTCATTAAAGTTGAGCGGTAAAAGCTTGAAGATTTTCTTGTATCAGTTTCTTCCCGTTTTCTGTACACCTGTCTTGAACGTTCATAAAAGGAAAAAATTTACAAACCATATTACCAGGACTTTTGGCAGCTTGATTTTTTTACAGATTTCCCATGGAAGATGGTGCTTTGTTGCGCAAAAAAATAGGTTGATCAGACAGCTCATTTCTTTGGTAAGATTATACTTGTGTAGTTGTGTATACGTTGCCTTTGCTTGTTGCTTTTAGCTTTCTTGTGCATGCTGGCATATGGATAAATGCTTCCTTGCTTTGATTATAGGCACTGTATTCATTATAGCAGGTGTGGTGTAATAAAGAAATATCTGGTGTAACATGTTTAACGTCTACATTTAGTCGCCCAGCTGATCAAAAAGATGTGTATGAAATTGACCGAGCCATTACGTCTATCAAATAGCCCCACATCTGTATTACATATTACATTTCACCATGGAAACAGGTTTTACCGTGTGTGAAAGCAGAAGAGCATCTCCCTCCTCCACAAGGAAATTGCCATATCTTTGCAGATTGCATAAAGTAGAATCTGCATAGTAAACAATCGTATTTCAGACAAGTCGAACCAACATGTGCATTGAAAAACTATATGAGGACACCTTTAACCACTTTAAAAGCAAGAGCAAAAGACTAAATCAAGTGGTAAAATCAGTAACATCATCGCATCGTTGTTTCAAAGCATGAGAATTCTCGACAAGAATGGTGATGAGCAATCTCTTTACGAGGATGGGAGATATTATGTCTTTACAAACGGCCCGAGTGAATATATTTCCAAGGAAAGAAATGAAATCGTGGTGCTTCTTGGGATGATACATAGAAGATCCAACGGAAGAGATTAAGCTTGCACCATCATCTTCATTTCTTCAGCCAGTGTGTATCATATGGATGACTGTGATGTGTAAATAGTTTGATTGGTAAATAATGGTGTTTCCCAGCATGGTAGCGAAAGGATTTATGTATTTACCAAGCGTATAACAGATTATACTAATAACGTCTGACTAAATAAAAAATTGACGAAAATGTGAATTCAAATGAAGTTTTAGACCAGCCTTTGACACAGGAACTATAGCAATGGCATTCAAATTGAAAAACAAAAAATCAATGCTAGTATACTAGTATGAAGTGCACTTTTATGCCTCGGATTGGCCAGTGTGTGTCTTCGCATGTACTTTAAGGTAATCTTCACGATGGAAATCCTTGCCACATCAAGGATATACACATGGCCATCGCTAAAACAAAAATATGCTTAATACTAGTGTCCTTGTATGATCCGTCAAAAAGTGCACTTGCTATACCTTCTGTTGGTCAGTGTGTTTCTTCGCGTGTTGGAGCATTCGAGCCTTGCGAGAGAAGGTCTTGGTACAACCTGTGTAAGTGCATTGGATCTAGAAATCAGGCGTTGCAGTGGTGAGATGACCGAAACTGTTGCAATGTCTGTCCATACTTACTCTCGCGTGTGATGTTGTAACATGCTGATACAGTGGCCTCTTGGTTTTAAAGCTGTTTTGGCAGTTCACTTTAGGGCAAGGGAACTAAATAGCATAGTCAGCATAACCTGTCATGTAAACAGTAACATGCCTGGTAAAACCCCCTCACATTATGAGCAGCTTACCTTCTTATCTCGTCCATGCACATCGCACATGTGAGTTTCCAGACGGGATTGAGAAGGGAACGTCTGCTGATTGTCATCTCCACATAGTTCGCATCGTAACTGCACCTGAATGATAGTAGAGTCAATATCAGTAGTCTTTTTGAGAGGTTCAATGCATACGCAAGCCTCTGGGTTATGGTTTTCAGGTACGCCAAAAAAAAATAGCCTTATATAGCGCGACCACTGTAATATGGCATTGACAGCATACAAGTTCAGGCTATGCAAGTCTTTGTGAGGATACGGCATCAGTGAATGGAATGAATACAATCAATAATAACACTTACTGGGCGAGAACAAGAAGGTGCTTGCCCTCAAACTTGTTGTGCAGGTACTGATGAAAGATTTCTCTTGAGGAGTTGTATGCGTAACCGATCATAGTGTTTTCGGCCAAAAGGAAGCACTGTAGTATCTTTAGCTTTGGGTGTAACATAGCAAGCGGGATGGTGTCCAATGCGTCTAGAATTGGTTCATCCAAGCGGCCGTGATGTTGCAGAAACAGTCTGCTTATACCTTTTCCAGTCGTAATGATGCGACAGTAGCCCTGTAAGCCATCATGGGATTCAAATGCCTCTTGGATTAGCGGAAAAATCTGCGGATCTTTTGCATTTATCGTAAGGCAATCGAAGTAGAATCTTTCTTGTACTCTGCGTCTGTAGTGCACCGTACCATCTCCTGCCACCCAGAAAAGAACAAGGCAAAGAAGACCTCTTAGCAAGTCCAAGGAAAGCAGAAAAGTTCTTGCCTTGGTGATGTCTGTACTTTTTACTCTCGATGACGGAAGTCCAAGACTAGATCGAGCTTCCACCAACGGTCGATTATGCATATACCAGCGAACATTGCCATTGTAGGATGCGTTGTAACGTTTGCTAACCTTGTTTCCCTTGTAGAATCTGAAGGAATGTTTTTAGCTACTTCACTGGCACTCTCTTTAACTTGGTACTTACGTCAATTTTGGCTCTGCGACACCACAAGTGCGCAGAAGGTTGCATAGAAATGGGAAATCGGTTGCACGCAGACCGATACCAGTCATTCTTGGCCCAATATTTTAAAGAATCTTGTCCTTATTGTAATGAAAAAACTGATCATCAACTTGATAAATCATAAAAGAAACGTTATAATCCTAAATATATATGCTGAAAGCGATTTAATACGGACCACCTAAATATTTTCTTAGGGACCACCAAGTCCTGGGCAAAATAATGAGCTACCACCTAATGTAAGCTACCCAGAGGTTAGAACCACTTGTCATATTGAATACTCAAAAAAATCATTGAATTGAGGTGTCGTAGTATACCTACATGTGCTTCTTTATTCAAGAAAAACGTAAGAAAAAGCGTCTAAATAGCTTAGATCAATGATTTCATCTGATAAATGATGGCCTTTGAGCAGGTAGCTTATTCTTTAGGCAGCCCGCACTTGAAAATTTGCCCCGGGCTTGGTGGTCCCTAAGGAAATATTTAGGTGGTCCGTATTAAACCTGATACTGAAATGCTTCTGGAGTTGCAAAGCACCCCTCGCCTAATCATGTGGAGCATAGGTGATTGGTAGAAAGCAATTAGAAATGGCAATTTGATACTGAACATAACGGATTTACAAGAAAGTTTTATGGAAGGGGTATATGATAGAACATTTCCCTAGGACGCTACCTGAAGTAACTGAGCGTAGTGAAATCAATTAGACCTGTACAGTGTCTTCATTAGCAAAAGCTAAGGGCAAAACACAGTCTGAGCGGGAATTGAATTTCAGAGCTGCCACTGGTCCTCTGAACCAGGAATTTGGACATCCCAAAACCTTTTATGGGCAATTACACAAAATGTTATTATATAAGCAACAAGTATTTTATAACACTTATATATGCAAAAAAGACCAAGGAATCCAATGGTGCTACTTTCAAAGCAATCTCTCTAGTATGTGTAAAGCAAAGATTGAAAAACGTAAAACTCGTTTTTTGAGAAAATGTTTACAAAACACATAGTAAACTGACCAAAAGACAATTCTACATGCTCCTCTGCCTCTCTGCGGTTGTTTTGAGCTTAAGAACACCATAGTAGAAAACCTCGTTTTTGAGGTGAAAACTCCCATTCTTTGAAATCATCAAATTTTTCCTTACAGGAGCAAGGGCAAAATGCTCAAAAATCGATGATCAAAACTTTCCCCAAAAAATTGCTGGAAAGTGATCCATAGCTTAATGTGAGATCGTAGAACACGATCGCACCTGTTTTGAGACCGAGATTATGTTTTGCTGGCAAGATAAAAGCGATTTAAATTGTTGTTTTTACAGTGGTAAATACATTTGAAGGCTGCTCACTCAGCAATGTGCCTGTTAATGGATGATCTGTTGGTCTAAAATTACTCATATAACAGAACAGCGTAGTATTGAATTCCTGGTTCATCAAAAGGGCATAGATTTACTATGTAATTGAGGTATACTATGCAAATTTGTGAATCTACTCTCATATGTACTCCATACACCAAATAAAAGAAATACCCCCCCCCTTCCGGAGGGCGAAGCATGATGAGAGGGTAAACGACACCTGCTAGTCAGTTTTTACTGTACAGTGAATCGAACGAACTCATTGTACGTTATTTTTTGGTACCCTAATGTCGTGTGGAAGTCAATCCAAGATTTAAAACAGCAGACATTTGAATATCCCAATACTAATAACCTTGCTGCAGCGAACACGCCAAATCCCCAATGTCAGCCTTTACCAGCGCAGTACCTGTATACAAGAAGGAACCCTAAAACCAACTGCATGACTACGTGGTGGCGAATGGTGTTATTCCCAATTTCTGCTCAAACCCATCTTTATCTGCTGAGAAAACTGATATTCACTCCTATAACCTTGTCTTGATGCTCACAGCTAGGACAAGAATGCTGTACTAAGTACTGTTTCGGCTGTATAATATGTTAGTAAGCAGCTCCTCTATATGCGTGATGACACTATGCGACTTACCATATGTAGCGTCAGTTTGACAGAGCACGTTGCCAGTGATGAGTGCAATAGCATCAACGATGAATGAAACTTTTGCCATTGGGAAATGTCTGACTTTTTGGTTTGTATATACTTGTTTCCTGGAAATATAGCACAACTAAATTGGTATGACTAAAATTTATTACAAGACTTTACCTATATTGATACATGATGCGAACACCAACCAATTGACCATGATGATGTATTGGCTGCGTACATCATGGGTGGGTAAGTTAAATTTCTTGGATTGAGGGTGAGAGAGAGGGATGATTTGTATGGGGAACTTGCTGTTTCCCGGTCTGACAAAGGGTCTATAATAATACATTAAGGTTCTACAGTTAATTTCTGAAGGATTTCAGCCATTTTCGATTCTTCCCGTCATGTAGCACCGTGTGTGCAGCATTAACCATTTACCCCGGAATTTGGCAAAATTCCCACTGGATCTGGGAGGGATGGACAGAAGAAGGGAGGGGGAAAGGGTTGAACCATGATGCTATCTTGTAATACAATTGGGGTTGGCTTTAGAATGACTGGAATCATTCGACTCTCTCCTGGTATTTCGTATGGATCCTCTTTCGCAAGGGCGGTGGTATAGTGGAGAGAGTGCAGATCATCCAACAAGAGATTTCAATGTAAGATTCATGCAAGCAACAAGCAAATCTTGCAACACGCGTGTTGCTTATATGACTAAGAAAAAGGCAATATCCAAGATCAACACGTTATAGTGTAACTTTATAACCACGTATTTTCTAGTTTGTTTATTTCTTTTTTCATGAATCCTTGTAACTGTCTATACATTGGAAGAATATAACCCTTCTTTTTCTTTATAATCACAATAGAGGAGAATCCCGCGGAAGTAAGGTATAATGGTGTAACGTCCGCCATCATCGACCTTGATTAAATGGCCGGCTCACATTTGTTGAGAGATGGAAAACAACATCAGATAGTAATTCAGCCCTTTCCAAAGATAGTATCTTGTATTGTAAATGGCAATAGATGGTAGATACGGCCGGTTATTTCTTTACATGCCATTACGCTATAGCAAACCGCTGTATTACATGATGTGTATATTAGTTTTTTTTTATGAATAATGCTGTTGCACAACCATTCGATGGATATGCCGATTTGTTTAATCTAAAACCAATGATAGATTGTGTATACATCTCACAGCGTTATAATAATACACACACACTGGGAAGAAACATATACTGTAGTAGACTAGAGCTATCTATCTAAATCAAGCATGATATACATGATGCCAAAACAGTACACTTCTCGTTCTTCCAAAGATTTTGTTTGTGTGCGTGCGATTTCTTTCCTTTCATTCATTGTAGATGAATATGTAGTTCTTGGAGATGCAACCATTACCAGCAGCTGTATGGAACGGTTTCATCAATAAGTATCATAACTATCTGATCAAGGCACGGGAGCGGCATCACCGAAAATCTAGCCTGGGACCCTCGCTATTAAATGTACTCTTTTTTCAATATCTAAATGTCATTTAGGTCTTACTAATGCTCATGTATATAAAGTATTTATGAGCCTTGTTGACAGATTGAGTCTTCGGTTTAAATTCTATCGTGGCTGTATAAAACCCTTTGAAATGATAAAATCAGCTTTATTGTAGTAGTTGCATTTTTGGTTACCCAGCATCCCTGACTGCAAGAAATCAACGTTGATTACATTGGAAAGTTGGTATATTCTGCAGCATTCCCGTTCAAGAGCTGATGCTATATGGAGCAATCGCATGTAGCTATAAAGACACTTCAAGGTACATACGTACTTACGGCAACTATAATTACCTTACTGCTGTACTATGCCCTCGGCAATCCTCCTTCTCAATTACATTTTGAGTTTTCCGGGAGAACGGGATTAGTGCAAACTTGTGTGTATATACCTGGTATGATAGGATACTCGACAATAATGATAATGTGAGTTGAAAATCAACAATTTACGTGGTTTTACTGCTCTAAATCGTTGCTACTAGTAGCTAGTAAGCTTTTTCAAAATGATAAATGATGGTAATCGAGCATGATTTTTTTCCAAGTGCCATAGGTACTCTTTTCTTCTTTATTATCAACTCTGAGAAAACCAACACTATAAATTACAATACTACTAATGCACCAAAGAGAGTGTCTTGACTCGATTCTGCTGTTGGTATATACTTTTTTTGTAGTAGCTTCGAGTCATTTTTCACAAGTTGTTCTCTCTTTACATGATGAGTGGTTCATCACTATTGGAAAGGCGGTTCAAATGGAGATATGCATCAGTACCATACCTAAATTAAGCAAAAGTGCGGTTTAGTTCATCTCTGACAATTGTCTGTAGCACCTTGTCCTATTTACCCTTCCATTGATATCAGCTTCAAATCGCCACCAAAGTATCTTGCATACTACACATTCAGTTAGCTTCAACATGTCTCTACACTATTTGAGGTATTGACACGTACTAATCGTGAGATGGGCAATCCATAGCCAAAGCCTGCCATAGGTGCTTTGAACTCTGACTTGTTGAACTCAGGTTCCAACTCTTGAGCTTGTGCTGTTGTATACTAGTGTAAAATTGCTTAGTTTTCATGCATACTTTGTCCGTTTCCATCACCATTTCATGTACCATGTATGTCCAAACAACTGGAATGCCAGAGCGAGGCAATCCACCCCCTTCATCTGAGATCTTTATAGTGATATCCTACCATTGTAATTCAATATGTGATGCAAATAACACACGCATGAACCCGCTTTACCTCTTTTCCATGTGCAATGACCAGCTTGATAGGTGGGTATTCATCTTCGTAATCTGGGCCAAATCTCTCGACCACGGCACGCAACGAGTTCTTGAGCAACTCAAACACCATATGGTTCAGATGCGATGGCACATACATGAATTCAATGTCACCGGGGCAAAACATCTTTACCTCTGGGGCTCTAAAGAGTCCGTAATGGTCCTCACAAATAAACCGGGCATTGGCAATAGCATCTTGAGCAATGTCCTTAATGTTTGTCCTGGTACATATAACACCTACATAATTTCGCATAAATGGGCCACGATACAGGGCTGAATGCTGGCCTATCAACATTCGGATACCAATTCTGGACATGTAGAAACGATCCAAAAATTGCTGGACGTCAGCATCGATCATGCTTGTCTTTCGATGCTGCTTGTACTCCATAATACCCTGTGCCATAGTCGTCACTACTGGGTCGTGTCTGCGTTTGACATTCTCGATGGCTTTCACGAATGAGTCCGTGTACGAGAGTATAGGAGGTGTGCACTTGATGTTTTCAAAGTTGTTGTAGTATCGATGTCCTATGGTTGGATAGTATTTTCCGGTTGGTTTTGATTGTGGAATAGCGAGGTTGGGTGTGCTTTGAGGTAATGATTGAGAATTTTTGGCTGCATCTCGAAAGGAGGCTTTCAATTCTGAAGTGATCTCTGGTGGTGGTAATTCTATTAATTCCTAGGCAATACGACATTGATCAACATACAGTGTGCTATGGAAAAAAAATAGCAGATATTTGGATGTTACCTGAAATGATTGTGCATACCAATTTTTCACTTTGATGATGGACGGCATGTCGCCTAGACTTCGAGGTAGCTCATCCAGTTCTTTCACACGATGGGCCAAACGGATAGGCAATTCCTCTATGCAAATTCCATTTTGTGTGTGTCAAGAGAGGTCTACGCATAAAGCATTCTCGCTTCTTACCATGTAAAAATTGACTTGCTTTAAAGAATGTAGCTGGCGAAGGTTTTTGACCTTTTGCATGGACATGAATATTAAATTTTCACAACATGTGATTTTCAACAGCCTTACCAAACATGACCATTTGTCTCAGAGAGACTCCAGTTTGAGGAAACTTTGCAAAATGCTTGATCTTTTCGTATAGCTGAGGATTTAGCTTAAACATGAAAGTTTGAAATGTGTAATGAAAAAAGAAAAAAGCGTGAAAGAAAGAAAAAAAAGTAAACTTGCGTCTTGAAAGTTCATGTGAAATAAAAATAACAAAAAAGTTGAGCCATCCTTATCCAGCCAATCAAGACCCCTATGAGTACATTTTAAAGCCTGGGGAAGAAAAATGTGTGGATGTGTGGCATGAATTGTAAATATGGGAGACCCTGGGGCACGCACCTAGGCATGCAATTTCCTTGACGGGATGGCAGAACTCTTTCATTTCAAATCGGTCAAAGCAAAAGACTTGTCAAATGTCGATATTTTTTCAAATGGTTTTATATATTGTCACCATAGTAAATGTAACGAAAGATCAAGATGGGCTGCATGAATTATCCATCAAAATGTAGTATGTTCTTTCCGCATAACTTGTAAATGGCATCCATTGTATTACAAACGTGCGTTATACGGAGCTGTTACATCAACATGCCTCTATGCTAGGATTCTCAAGAGTAAGCACATTTTCTAATGATTCATGCTTAGGTAATGCTCAATAGTAGAAGAAATTTTGAATTTTCCTCGTAGTAGTACGGTAGCTAGCGTTCGCATTTGCAGAGCGATTTGCAGCGTTCTGGTAACCTATATGATGCGATGATAAAATTGGAGAAAGGTAACCAAGCCAAGCTACAATACGTTTGAATTTGTAATTTCTCTGTTACTAGCATTGCGAGCGTTGATTGCCTTCATGAGAGGTTTACACTACTATTCTGCATAAGGTTACATATTCTCCAAATTTACGTACAGCTGCAAGAAGTTGTAATTACTATACTGCCTCTGAATGAAATGTAGACATTTAAGAGTTGAGAGTTTAACTGTAAAATATGTAAGAAATGGCTAGCACTTTGAATCCATTTAAATTCTCGTTAAACGACCAAGTAAATATAATGCAATTATATATGTATTTCAAATGACATGCAATTGATGAAGAGAATCATGTTTGTGTATATTATGCTTATAAGCGACTAATTGGCAACAAGAGCCAATTCACAAACTGAAATAATACATATCAGCTATACAATGAATCTATGCAAAATTCCTCTGAAGATCTCGCCTCTTTCGATGGATCAAGAGTTCGATACAACACTATCCTGCTAAATGAACAACTACAGACCATCAGACCAGATATTTATAAGCGCATTGTCGCGTGAGCAGCCTTCAAATGTATTCACCACTGTAAAAATGACAATTTCAATCGCTTGTATATTGTCCAAAAAACGCAATCTCAACCTCAAAACAGGTGCGATCGTGTTCTACGACCTCACATTAGGCTATGGATTACTTTCCAGCAATTTTTTGGGGAAAGTTTTGATCATCGATTTTTGAGCATTTTGGCCTTGTACTTGCAAGGAAAAATTTGATGATTTCAAAAGATGGAAGTTTTCACCTCGAAAATGAGGTTTTCTACTATGGTGTTCCTAAGCTCAAAACAACCGCAGAGAGGCAGATGAGCATGTAGAATTGTTTTTTGGTCAGTTTACTATGTGTTTTGTAAACATTTTCTCAAAAAACGCAAAACACGTTTTTTGGGAATTGATTCAAATAGACTTCAAGAATTGCTTTGAAAGAGGTACTATCAGAATCCTCGTTTAATTCTGCATGTATAAGTGTTAAGAAATACATGTTGTTGACATAGTAGCATTTTGTGTAATCGGCCCTGAAAGGGTTTGAGATGTCCAAATTCCTGGTTCAACAAAATCAGACGAAGCTCTGAAATTCAATCCCAGCCCAGGCTGTTTTTTGCCCTAGCAACCGCCTTTCGTGTAGTAAAAGACACCGTATACGTCTAATTGCTAGAATCCTTCTCTTCTGTAATGTAAATTATAATATAAGTCAACAAAAATTTTGCATTTACATCATTTCTTGCCTTATGGATTTAAAAAAGGTAATGGTATTATGCTGTATGGCTGTATATGAGTTGTTCCCGTTGATACAACCGTGGAGCACCTAGTAAGAGCCAGATCCCGGGCATAGGTTGTTTATAGAGGGCTTTCACATGGTACAGACGCTGCCTGATGTTTGATATACCTCGCTCTTTTGACAATTAAGCATTACGCGCGGCATTTCTTCTTCTAATACAGCACTATTTTGTTTGATCAAGAAGAAATGTTATCTACTTATTACCTGCACAACTAGCCACCACGACATGGAGATCGATTGGCATTTGGGAAATAATCAACTACACTCAATAGCGGTCTAACATCCAACTGTTGGAATCAGATGTTTGACTATGACAACATTAAAACATCTCAGAACAATTTTCTATGCTTATTCATACTTTTTCATATCACTCATCTTTGCCAAAACTCATGGAAAACTGAGTTATAACACTGAAAGTTCGGTTTTACACTTGATTTGGCATATGCAAATTTCCCTCCACACAACTTTATTTCTGGCCGATACAAATTGAAAAGGACCACATCGCATCAGGTTGCTTTTGTAGCTCTTTGTATAGTCTATTGAGAAATTGGGGGTAGTTGTCAGCATTACAGCCCAACGGGTCTTGCAAGACTGCTTGAGCGCTCTTGAATATATTACAAGCATCCCAAAGAAACTCCTTGCTGAGTGCATCAGATTTCCCTAATTTGAAAGTGTATGAGAAAATTGATCCAAGCTAATTCTCAAGCGGCAAAAAAAGAATCTCACCTAAATATACATCCTTGTTTTCATAGTGATGCACTTTAAACTGTTGGTTTTCTAATAAGGATTGCAATTTGAACGCAATGTAAGGTTCTTGGCCTCTGCTTTCAATGACCTCCTTGACTATATAACGTATTTTTGTTAGCATTTGTAGCAGTATGAATATAAACTAAACTTTCAAAAGTACATACAAATCTTTCCTGCATATTTTATAAAGTCGTTTCCTCTTTCCTGTTTTCCCAATGGTGGATTAACATACGATATTGTGTCATGTAAAGATGTACATACGAGCATTCCGCATTCGACGATTTGAAGATATCCTCCAGGTTTTAATATTCGGTAGGCTTCTTGAATCACCACGGGCCATTCTTCGCCTTTCAGGGCAATGATAAATAGTCGTATATTTACAAAATCAAAGGTGTTGTCTGAAAAGGGCAATCTCTCCAAGGCATTGCCAATTTGAAAGCTAACATTTGGTGGTCGAATGTTGTTTGGAAATATGTCGCACATGTCTACACCAATGAACTGGCTTGATGGGTACTCTGTTGCAACATCCTAACATGGCTTGATCAGTATACATGGCTCGATCATTCTACTGCATACATGTCGCTCCTTTACCATCAGCCAGGTACCAGGTCCGCAACCTAAATCTAGAACTACTGTATCGCCCTTTTCCATATCTATATTCTTGAGAATAATGCTGGATATGTTTCTAGTATATACTCAGAATTAGCAGCTGATTCACACGAAAACATACTGACAGTACCCTCCAAACAATGTTTTCAATGCAAAGTGTTGCTAATGTGATAAGATCAATGTTAATTGAGTTATCTGATTGAGCATGACAAAGCAGATACGTTACTCCAATTAGTCTGTCCATCTCTTCGTCGTCATTAGGAAACCAATATGCTGAATTAGCAACATGATGAAATGTTCTTCCACTCATAAACATGCTGTCTGTGGTAGAGCTTATGCTCGAAGCTGCATGTTTCTCGGTGTAATGTGGGCTTGTTGATGCTGAATTTATGCTAGGAAGATCGCTGCTATTTGTATTGTAGGTCTTTTTGGGTGTTTGTAATGAGTTTGTAATACGCTTCTTCTTTTTGGATATCGAAGTAGATAATTTAACACCCATAATTATCAAAATGTAATTGGTAAAAAGGAAGAAATGAAGAGGAAAGACCTTTCATTTGAGAGAAAAATCTTTTATATCATAGTCAAGATGTACAACACTAACTGTGTAACAAAACCAATACACTTTGGATACAGGAGTTCCATTGTAATACATCAGGCTTTCAATTTCATATCTCGACCTTGCACCTTAATAGTAAATCTAAAGAAAAAAGGCTTCAAATTAACCTTTTTTTTTAAATGCACGAATCGTATGCAGTCTATCCTCCACTTTGATTAATTGCTCCTTCTCTTCTCGTTTTACACGTTTTGCAGTAACAAGATCTACTTTTGTTCGCTCTCCCCCGAAAGAGTGAAATCTGTCTCCATGGTCACAGAGTGAAAGATTCACATCGGCTTGATGCTATTATATAGCTTGAAGCACTCAAAATAGAAACCCACGTTGCATAGAGGCCCGTTTAGTAAATATTCTTTTCCACATGTTTTACTAAATTATCGATCGCAATCAATCTTTCTAAAACTTCTGGAAGCGTTGCACTTTTTTATATCATTTAGTAAGACGATATGACTGCCGCTATACATTTGCTGTGCCTTCATGGCAAAGAATAGCCCAAGATCCAGCAATTTGGGTCATCAAATTCACTTTCAAGTTGAAGCGAGCCAACATGATCTAAGAAAAGAAGTAAAGCTCCTCCTAAAAAAAACGATAAAGAATTCATACTTGCAACATAATATGCATGGTTTAGTGCTTAAACAAATAAGAGCAGTGCAACTGCATTGTTAGCTACACTACGCAAAAAGTTTTTCCTCTGAGCATGTCTAGCCTATTGATATACTCTGGAATTTCGAGGATGAATGTATTATCCGTATTAATCATGGATTCAATTGAGCTTCAAAATGTCTATCATCACAAAGTAGTGTATCCTTTTGATCTTGAATTTTGAGCCTTTTGAATCAACCAATAGAAGCATTGATTAAGCAACATGAAGATTCTCAAGCGCCGTTTGCACAAAACTCTAAAGAAAGCAAGATTTTTGAGAAGCAAGCACAAACATCTCTAATGTTTTTGCTCATTATGTCGTTTTTCATCTCTTCCATCCATTGTATGACAAGCGCTTGATGAAGATCTCGATATCCCATCAAATTGAATTTCCACTCTTCATTTGATTATCAAAAGAGAGAGAGCAAGCGCATAGAGTAGCAGCGGCTTCTTTCAAAAGCGTAGTTTTGCCTATCAGATCCTCACAAAACTAGGAGCTGTTGATTTAGCAGAAGCTCTGTATTTTGCCAATAATAAGCTATTGTAGTTTTCTTGACCTAAAATCCTGTTTTTAAAACTATGTGATACAATTAATTTACGAAGCTCAATCAGATCAAAGCTCTGTTCAGCTCGTTTTCCAAAATGATCAACATATTCAGTAGCATACATGTGGCTCTCCAGAAGACTTTGATACAGTACAGTATCGATTTTGAAAGGCGAAATATGCGCCCAAATGGTAGGATCTATAGTTAGGTTTTAAAAGACTGATAGATGCTCTCAAAGAGCGAGCACAACATGTGATACGATACATATACTGATACAAACTCTTGTGAATAGCTCTATAGATGTATTCTAATCCGTTCATTGAACTAATCACTTGAAGCATAGTATTTTCAATGATTTATTCAATAATGTTATTGTGTAGATGATAAGATCATGCCGCTTGTTTTGAGTATAAATATAAAAAACTGATCTTTGACGTATTAGCATTTGTTCTCTTCTCTATTGTGTTTTTTGAGAGTGGTCTTTCTTGTTCGCAGAAACGGAAGCCTCAGAATACCTCAGAATACCTCATTAGTACATATTATACCGCTCAGACATATTGCAATAGACTATCCATTAGCCATAAAAGAAGGATGTCCTTAATGCTTGTTATCGGGTCGCCAAGAAGAGAGCGGCAACAGCAGAAGGCCAAATATGAAGGTGTCATTGAAACAAATTATGCGTGAAGCCCCGTTTATGTCAGGGTTGCACGTCAATCATGGACTGATGTAACTATTATAGCATGAATACCAACCAGATCATACCGTCGCATTAGCCTACCATCAATGTGGTGGCAGGTTTACAATCAAACATATGATATGATTTTGGAAAAACAAATATGCGCAGCGACATTTGGCTGAATGATTACCTCCAGTAGGTGAATCTACTAGTATGTGCTTTCCTTTTCGCATATAGGTAGAGTTGACTCACTGTTTATAATCATTTTCCCGAGAAATTAGCGCTTCCTCCGGATGCCTTGCAAGAAATCAAGAGGTTGCCTTTCAATTCAGGGGTATTGACTCGGGTTGAATCCTACATGTTTTCAAACAAATATACCAAAGAGCAACAAAAGAGTTAGCTGACTACCAGTTTGAAATAGTATGATAATAGTATGGCTGTTATGGTAATTGATACTTAATCCGTAGAGCTTCTTAATTTCACTTAAGGCACTTATCTTTGCCATATCTATAAAGCCTCATTTGAAACCGGGTAAGACTTGCTTCACGTATGCTACATCTATTAACTTGTCATTCATATCATTATTTGGACCTCGTTTGGCAATTACATATGCTAAGTGCAATGAGTTGCCATAGAGAAATCAATTCAAGGTCTGGAAAGACTCTTAATCATAAGGATATAATCCCTGAGGATGAGTTGGCACAATGCGCAAGAAAAGTTGCGAGTACTACGAGAGGAGAGAGCTAGAAAGAAGAATGACCCTTTCGATGCTTGCAGCATTTGGAAAAGAAGGCGGAAAGCTGCACAAAGACAGGAAAAAGGTAGATGTATATATAAAAAGGCAGTTAGCTCAGATTATTCGGATGAAATCGAACAATTCAGATGACATTATGAAGGAAAAGTTTGGACATTTGATGCGCACTGAAGTGGGATTTGCATGGTAAGTTGTGTAAGTGTCTACATGGCCATTTTCTTTTACGCTTATGAGAAGCATGATATGTAGAACTAGCACTTGTGGTAGTAAGTTTGAACGGGCACGGTACATGGACGTTATACCGGCTCCAGTGTGTAATTTCATAGACATAAAGCATCCGGATCGCCGGGGAAGGTGTAGTTAGAGGTAAAACTCTTTAAATAGCATGTGTATTCATAATAAAAGGATTCATAGATTGGAAAAGCCTGAGCACTTGTATCGATTTTCATCTTGTGCTAATTACATAGAAAATGGTGAAGGTGGAGGTGGTTTCTAGGCACATTAGACTGACATTTCGATACAAAGCACCTTCCATGATGCCAAGGTCTTTTCTGTAGCATTCAGTATATTACTTGATTCAAAAATATCTCCCATCATTTGGCATATCGCCAACGACTTGCTCTCCAGCACTAAACAATCTCTTGGGTTTGATTCAAGTATAGTAGTAGGGCAATGTCAGTGCGCACATCATCTACATGTATAGCCATGTGGTCCAAATTCACAGGCATGTTTATCCGAAATTTTAATATGTACATATATCTGATGGATGTGGTTTATGCAACATGTATAAATCAGGAATAACATGCAAACTGTTTGATGTTCGTGTGTAAGTTCTGATCACATTTGACACAAATATAAATGTGGTTCTATAATTTTTGGCATGAAAGCCCGACATTTTGTAGATGTAGATGGTGATGAGCTGTAGATGTCCGTGTGAAGAATATCATCCACTTAAAAAAAAACATTTAACGCTTGCTATTATTCAACCGATAGGGTGTCACAAGCACTACAATATAAACAATTCGGGTAGCCTGCTTTCGCTATCATCCAAGGAGTCGACAAACAAAAGATAACTCTTTCAAATGCACATCATTCAGGCACATTTGAGCCAAACGAGCTCCCATTGAAGGCCATCTCGCTCGTTTTTCCATGATCGGCGTACTTTTTCTGCTAGTCAACATGGTGAAAACCACTTTTATATTATCATATTTTACATTTTTTAGTAACAATTAAGACATTTCAAGTGGGCAGACAGCACAGTCTATGCAAAATGTAAACCTCTACAGTGCTTTAAAAGGCAAGTTTTTTTTTTCAGAAAAAAAAAAGGTGACTACTCTGACAGAGTGGATGTACTCGGGGCCATCATGTTGCCTGTAATGGTAGGTAGATCAAACCTTGCTTCCCCAATAGATACGAATCATCTTCTATTCAAAGGCATTCACGCGCCAATTTCAAAATTGAATAAATATAATGAAATCCACACTGGAAACTTGCTCTTCTTCTTCTTCTACTTATTGTACTATAGCCAAATCTCCAAGAGACACTGCTTACTCTAGAAATGTTGTCTCGCATTGCTATTAGATCCAAGAGTGCCGTTGCACGTTTGCCCACACAACGCTTGGTTACTCAACAATTCAGACAGCCCATCATCGTCACCAAGCCTTTCGTTCGTTTCCAACACACAACAAAGCCTGCCCTTGCTAAATTAGCTCCTCTTGATACATTCCCTCGTCGTCATCTTGGTTCCGAGTCCAATGAGGTCAAGAGCATGTTGAACCAGCTTGGTGTCAAGAGCATTGACGAGATGCTCGCAAAGACCATCCCTTCCGCCATCCGCTCTCCCAAGCCTCTTAGCATCCCCGAGGGTGTTCCTGAGCGCCAATTGCTCGCCCGTCTCAAGGACATTGCTTCCAAGAACAAGATCAACCGTTCCTACATTGGCCAAGGTTATACTGATACCGTTGTGCCCAATGTCATTTTGCGTAACATTCTCGAGAATCCCGCATGGTATACCCAAGTAAGTGCTTCCTTATCACCGTCTGATAGAGTGCAGCGTGTTCATCAAATGTCTCGATAGTATACTCCCTACCAGCCTGAAATTGCCCAAGGCCGTTTGGAATCTCTCCTGAACTACCAAACCATGATCACCGACTTGACTGGTATGCCTATTGCCAATGCCTCTCTCTTGGATGAAGGTACTGCTGCTGCCGAGGCCATGTTGATGGCATGGCAAGCCGGTCGTCGCAAGAAGAACCTCTTTGTTGTCGACGAAAACTGCCATCCTCAAACCATTGCCTGTTTGAAGACTCGTGCTGAATCTTTCAACATTGAGGTCGTTGTTGCCGACACTTTCCACTACAACTTTGCGGAGAACAAGAAGAACCTTTGCGGTGTCTTATTGCAGGTAATTTCTATAAATGTGGGGAAGGAGGCGTGTAATCAGGGAGGAGATTCATTCTGGTATATTTCACCTGCCCTGTATATACCTATCTTTTTGTGTCTTGAAATACCGACATGATGCTCACATCCGTCTCAATAGTACCCTGATACCCGTGGTTCAGTCAAGGATTATGAGGAATTAACTGCCACTGTTCATGCTGCCGGTGGTCAAGTTGCCGTTGCTACTGATTTGATGGCCTTGACTCTGCTCAAGTCTCCCGGAGAATTCGGTGCTGATATGGCTCTCGGTAACTCTCAACGTTTCGGTGTCCCCATGGGCTTCGGTGGTCCTCACGCTGCCTTCTTTGCCTGTAAGGATGAACACAAGCGTCGCATGCCCGGTCGTTTGATTGGCGTCTCCAAGGATGCTGATGGAAACCACGCCTACCGTCTCGCTCTCCAAACCAGAGAACAACACATTCGTCGTGAAAAGGCTACCAGTAACATCTGTACCGCCCAAGCTCTCTTGGCCAACATGTCTGCCATGTATGCTGTCTACCACGGTCCCGAAGGTGTCAAGGCCATTGCTCAACGCATCAACAACTTGACCTCTGTCTTGGCCGAAGGTGTTCGCAAGGCTGGTTACACCATCGAGAACGACGGCAACTTCTTTGACACCCTTGCCATCAAGGTCGGCAACTCTTCTCACATCCTCAACAAGGCTTCCGCTGCTGGCATCAACCTCCGTGCCATCGATAACGGCACTGTCGGTGTCACCCTTGATGAAGCTGTCACTCAACAAGAACTCGCTCAATTGATCAACGTCTTCCAAAAGGAGGGTGCTCCTGCTGTCTCTGTTGAAGAGCTCTCCAGCGTTCTTGATGCCAAGACTGCCACCTTCCCCGGTCAACTCAAGCGTACCTCTGCCTACTTGCAACATCCCGTCTTCAACTCTTACCACTCTGAGACCGAGATGCTCCGTTACATCCACCACCTCGAAAGCAAGGATCTCTCCTTGGTCCACTCCATGATTGCTCTTGGTAGTTGTACCATGAAGTTGAACGCCACCTCTGAAATGATCCCTGTTACATGGCCCGAATTCTCCAACATCCATCCCTTCGCTCCTGTCGAGCAAACTGAAGGTTATGTCACCATGCTCGATGAACTCGCCGATGACTTGAAGGAAATCACTGGTTTCGAAGGTGTCTCTCTCCAGCCCAACTCTGGTGCTCAAGGTGAATATGCCGGTCTCCGTGTCATTCGTGCCTACCACCACGCTCGTGGCGACACTCAACGTAACGTCTGCTTGATCCCCATCTCTGCTCACGGTACCAACCCTGCCTCTGCTGCTATGTCTGGTATGGATGTTGTCATTGTTCAATGTGACAATGACGGTAATTTGGATATGGAGGACTTGAAGGCCAAGGCCAAGAAGCACAAGGATAGATTGGCTGCTGTCATGATCACCTATCCCTCTACTTTCGGTATGTTTGAGGCTGGTGTCTCTGAGGCTTGTAAGGTTGTCCATGAAAACGGTGGTCTCGTCTACCTCGATGGTGCCAACTTGAACGCTCAAATTGGTTTGACCAAGCCTGCTGAAATCGGTGCTGATGTCTGCCACATGAACTTGCACAAGACCTTCTGTATTCCTCACGGTGGTGGTGGACCTGGTATGGGCCCCATTGCTTGTACCAAGGAACTCGAGCCTTATCTTCCCGGCCATCCCGTCATTGCCTGTGGTGGTCAAAACGCCATTGGTCCCGTCTCTGCCGCTCCTTACGGTTCTGCCTCCATCTTACCTATTTCTTGGGCCTACATCAAGATGATGGGTGGTGATGGTCTTACTCAATCCACCAAGCTTGCTATTTTGAACGCCAACTACATGGCCAGCCGTCTCGGTGAGCACTACGAAATCTTGTACACCAACGAAAATGGCATGTGTGGTCACGAATTCATTGTCGATATCAGACCTTTTGTCGATAACGGTATTGAAGCTATCGATGTTGCCAAGCGTCTTCAAGATTACGGTTTCCACAGTCCTACCATGTCCTGGCCCGTTACCAACACTCTCATGATTGAGCCTACTGAATCTGAGAGCAAGGCTGAACTCGATCGTTTCTGTGATGCTATGATTGCTATCCGTGGTGAGATCCAACAAGTGATTGACGGCAAATTGCCCAAGGGTGACAACATGCTCAACTCTGCTCCTCACTCTATCAAGACCTTGATGGCCGATAAGTGGGACCGTCCTTACTCTCGTGAAGTCGCTGCTTTCCCTATGCCTTATCTCCGTGAAAAGAAGTTCTGGCCTTCCGTCTCTCGTGTTGATGATGCCTATGGTGATCGTAACTTGATGTGTACTTGCCCTTCACCTGAGGAATACTTGGAGGAAAACAACTAATTGAGATTCTGTAATTTTATGTAATTTTTCCTTAGAGAAACACTTCCTTTTCTTCTTTTTTTTTCCTCATTTTGTATGTATAATAGACCAATATTTAAATTTCAACAATCATTCATCGATTCTTATATCCCAACAATAAAGATCACTTAACAATATTCATTTGTTTTCGCGATGAGAGATGTAAAGTGCACTTTGAAAAAAAGAAGAAAGAGCTAGCATTATTGCATTTGAGATGTTGCATGTATATCACATCTAAAGAAACAATCTCTGTTGAAGTAAGTACATCATTTGTGTCGCAAATGGTCTGCACCTCTGACAAGGATTGCTTAATTGGGAGTTATTTTGACATATCAAGTCCGCTCAGGGGTAAATGCATTTGGTCCTTCTGGGTCCAAGGATGATTCCGTAAATAACATAACTGCCTTTCCATTTAGCATAGTGTTTATAGATTCTATTATGACATGCTTTGTGCTAGATTGTAAAGTTCTATTATTATGATTGTATGTAAAAATCTATCTTTTAAATCTACTCCAGTTTGTTGGTCGCTGAGAGCAATGTCTAGTAGAAGAGGAAGTATCAAGATGGATCGGTATAGCAGACGGTCTAGGTAAAATAGTATTAGATTCAAAAGATCTAAAGGCAGCGGTTTTATACTACCTTCCGTGAGCACACTGAAATGGAAAAGTGCACAGCGACAATCTCTTTACAATATGAGAGCATTGATCAACAGTCAGCTCGTCATTGAACATAATAGCACCTACAAGAAGTAGTAGCGCCATTAGAACAGTGTTTTTGATACGTAGAATAGCAATAATGCTTATATATATATATACTTCGGCAAGCTCTTGATTTAAGTATTTCCAAAATTCCTCTGGGACATGTATTCGTGATAGCAAACTCATCCGTCTGCTCCATCACCCAATACATGTGATCAAGAATGATACTTTTCAAAAGAGAATGGTCTGCCACGCATCTCTCAGTAATCAGCTGTGGTATATGAGTAACAAATATTTTGCTCTTTTGAAAATGAGGAGATTCTTCCGATGTATCAAAGTATCGAGACTGAGATAGCGTTGTGACACGAGCAGCAGTGGTAGTATCGTCATGTTGAACAAGTTGAATCTGAATGCCCCACTTTTTCAGACATTTTAGTATGCGTTCATCGTTTTTCAGGGTTTGGTATTCAGTGGAAGAATCAATGTCAATGGCTATGCTTGGCTCCAGTATGGCGGTCGATTGTATCCCAGTAGAAATCATCTCTTCTAGCTTAATACGCTCATCTGCAGCATGTTGATCTATCATGATGAGTATCTTGTTGGGGCTATTCAACTGAAGCGCTATAAACTTTTTGTCGATCTGATCAAGTAGAGTTGCATTTTGAAGATCTTGCTTTGATAGTTTGTAGGATGTTTCGAAAAAAGGACTCTTTGGAGGCCAGAGTGTATCATTTTTGAAGAGGAGGTCTAGTGCGAGTTTTGACTGTGTGTTCGTTGTCTTCAAGTGTGATCTGTCGATATTACTGTGTCTTGAAGAGGATGATTGACAACTTATATCTGATGCTGGTGGCGGTGGCAGTGCTAGTACTGGCTTTGGTATCTGAGAGGGGGATAGAAAACTGGGAGAACCATATAAGTTGCTTGAACAGCTTATTATTCTCGCTTCCAACACATACCTATTTCCTGTGATCGGGTCAATATAAAACATGGTCTGTTTGTTGGGATCCCACCAAGTCAAGTATTCGGGTTGCTGCTGTAGCTGCGGCTTTTCTTCTTGAATGATCTCGCTTACATGTGAATGACTTGACGCTACAGAATGCGCTACGTATGGATCCACAGTTTCCTTCCTTGTCTTCTTGTCGACTTTACGTCTTTTGGGTTTTGGATCCACATCTACCTTCTCTCTAGCAAGTCCAGCCTGGTCCAGAAACTGGTTGGTGGCCCCTATTATCATGGTTTTGATGTTTTGATAATCATAAAATCCATCTAGCATTTCCAGATATAAACTGATGTCATAACTGCTCCAAGTATCGCAGACACATTTTATGATGTAAATGGGGTATTTCTGGATAAATCTGCCTATCATTTGGTCCGTGAGATGATGTGGATTTGCCATCTTATTCAATAAATACCTTTTCCGCTTTGACCAGATGCTGTGATTCTTCCTTGTTCGCCCTATGTAGGTCTTACCATTGAGTGATTTTCCAAGACAAAAGTAACGTAGGGGGGTTTTACCTTGGCCGCTGAGAATTGACTCGCAGAGAATAGATCGGATACACATTTGTACAAATCACTGCTTGTGGGAACTAGGTAATTGTTCAAATCTTGCATTGATGTCAGACTCAACTCGTTTGTCCATGATCAGAGTGTAGATACTCACATATGTATTGATGAGACTAATAAAAGCCATGTTGATTAGCTGAAAACAATATCAATTGTATACGATGATATAGTGATATACCTTGTTTGGGTAGCTTTTAGTCGAGTAATAAGCCTTCATTTTGAGATTATTCATCTGCATCGACAATGTTTGAAAGTGCTATAATATGAACCTAATCAATAAGTAAACTTGGAATTCAACAAGCACAGCATAGCTTACCTTGGTAATATCCTGGCTTAATATTTGCTTGAATGTTTGTATTGTTGAATTTGTCTTCTTTAATGTTAAAAGCGAAATGCTGCGTGCATTGTCTACAAGATTGAACCCGACATGTGGAAACAAAATTGCAAATGTCGCTATCAGTCGTTTAACCGATTCAAAAATGACAACTTGCTGATAGGATGAGGAAGAAGCGGTTATATGTCTTCGTCTTACAGGGAACTAAGATAGGACATTAGATTAGCTTGAAGCATGAATTTTACAAACATACCTTGTAGAACAGATCTCGAACGACGACATTTGTGCCAGAACGGTTCTTTTTAGTATGTTTTGAAGCGCAAATTTCGCCCAAGGCCTTGCCATCCTATACGAGACAGTTAATTAATGTATGGCCAGGTTTGCCTTGATTTCTGACATACCCTCCAAAATCCTTCAAATGTGTCGTTTGACAGATAGTGTCTCGTGATGATCTGGGTCAACGATTCATTAACAATGGCAGCTAATGCTATTTAACTAAAGTCAATGCTTTTTTCAAATCTCGAATATGTCCAAAATCTATACCTTCGCCACGATAGCCGTATGTTTTCAGTTGCTTGATGTCAGACAATGTATGACATTTGGAAGTAACTTTTTGTTTATAGCAGCAATGAGCAACAGTGACACACAGCAAGAAGTTTATTTGAACTCACCATGACGTTGGCCAATTCTGCTCAAATTTTGTATCCCAACACCATCGTCGTTTACTTGTAGACTAAATTTTTCGATATCCAGAAAGATGTCTATATTGGTTGCCTTTGCATCGAGAGCTGTCATTTCAAATCAACAAGAAGGCATGCTTAGCATCTTATTGACGACAATCCAAAACATGTTACCATTCTCAATCAGCTCCTTGATACATTGCGTTATTGAGGTGATGACAAGGGATCTATATATAATGGAAGCATAAATTTCTCGGATTAAAATCGCTACACAGATCAAGAATCTTACGATCTCAATTGACGAATAACAGTTGTATCTAATAGCTGAATTCTATCTGACGGCATGTTGAGATGGGTATACTGTAATAAAAGAAACCAAGAGAGAGAGAGGTAGAAAAAAAGTGATTTTTAGTTTGCTTGATTGGTTTAAATAGCGTCACTGGCATGAGCAAGTAACTAGGGAAATAGACTGCGCTTAATTCAGCTTCATGCAAAATATTGCTTTACACAAATCTTTTACGAATCGCATATAAATAGTAAAGCACTCTCAATTATTACCATAGAAAATTTGATAATATCTCATCTTGAAGAATCAAATTGAGAATAAGAAACAATTGGCAGCATGCCGATTAGTATACAACAAATGGAACCTTGTTGCAGAGAAGGCAATGTTCAGCGAAAGCCTTATGCCCAGTGATGAGGAGGAATTTGTCGCTTAGACCTTTTGTCATCGCACCAAAACCCTCTGTAGCTGTAAATTTGAGCCCTCTAGGTTGCTCCGCGTCTGTATGTATAGGAGCAGTGCGTATACAGGCAGTCAGCATATTTACAGTACCTGTTACAACTCGAAATTAGGCAAATCACAGCGTAATTCTGATGCATTTGAACCATTTTTCTCGAGTTAGAATCCGTTCTAGATTGCCAGTTTAGTACCAACCGACTTGTCTCATCCAGGGCTTAGTTTCTGGCACCTTTGCTCCACTTTTTTGGGATCATAAAAAATTGATCAAAAAGCATGAGGTACCCCTCATGCTTTTCATCGAAAAACAAACAATCGCGTTTTTGGACGCAAAAATGAACACTTTTACTATGATGTATATTAGATCAAATTGTTGCCCTCGATCCTACGCAACTTCCAAAGATTATTTTTGTGAGACCTTCATATGTAAAATGTTGTTATTTTCGCCAAAAACCTCATTTCATAATTTCAAAGATTGCTCAACAGGATTATTCAAAACACATATTTCACTTGGTACCATTAGAAGCGCCTTAAAAAGTACTTTTAGAATGTATTAGGAAGTATGGGGTGATCATCGCATTTTGTATAGTCAAGTAAGGCAAAACAGATGTTCGAAACGAATTCTAGACCAAAAAATCTCCATTTCGAGCGAAAAAAAATCCGGAGATTGAAACAATTTTTGGCCGCAAAATCTAATGCCCTTCTAACTTTGGAAGCAAATGATGGTTCAATATGCTTGTTTCGCCTGCTAATCATCTCTGGTAGGACTACTAGAAATACCATGATGTTGTCAAATAAACAATAATCATTCATTCACTTTAAATTTATTACATGAATTGTCTGTTTATGTGCCAACCTCTATGATGAGAATATAATTGAAGATTTGCCTATTATACTCCTGCACATGAATACATATCCAGCTAGCCAGTACTTGGCAATAACTTTGAGCTGGCACTACACCACAGCAGCAACAGGACTCTCAGAACCGAGCTTTAACTGATCAACAACTTGCTCAATTTCAATCTCTGCAGTCACCTTGTCTGGTAGATTTTCAGTATTGGCTGTCGAGTCCGAGTTGAGAGATTTTGTGGACGATCGGTCATCATCATCTTGTTGTTGCTTCTCATCATCATCGTCTTCATGTTCCTCTTCAAGCTGAAAATCGTTTTCATCCTCTACATCGCTATGACATTGACTTTGAGCGATACTGTCGCATTGCTGCTGCTCTTCTTCTTCTTCTTCTTCAACAAGTGGATTGATTGACGTGCTGCTTTCTGGTTTATCGCTGATACCAATCTCTGCGGCTCTGGTCAGGGCTAAGTTGACTCTCTAAATTGCATTTAAAGATATTAGATAACATTGCAAAAACTTGCCACTACTGTATATAGATCGCGTTACCATGGCTAGTCTATATTCAAAATCATAGCTAGTGTATGACAAGGCAATCTCCCAAAACCCTTTTCCACGCACTCTTTGATTCAAATTCCAAGATGTCATGCCCACCTCCCTACAATGTATCAGTCGAATGCACGGTATGCTCCAAAGTGCCACTGACTTACCAATACGCAAAAGGTACAACCCACGTGTCAGTATTAATCTTGTTTTTATGATCCACAATCCAATTGAGATGAATGATCGACTCTTGATAGCGTCCCATAGCGTTCAAGATGGACGCCTTGATGAGTAGCAGCGCGCCTCTTTGATCATGGTATTCTGGAGGCGGCGTCTCTGGCAAAAGCTCTGTTGTACGAATGCCGTATTCCAGCTTCTCTGCTTCCAGGATTCTGCTCAGTGCGTAGTCTGTCAATGCCAAATTTTGCTCCAACTGTGCCATCTCCATAAACTCATAAGCGTTGAAGAGATACATGTATTCCAGCGCACACATGGTCATGTCCATGTCCTGATACCCACTCGCTTGGAACAGCTTGACCTTGCGCAAAATATACTGTTCAATGCAAAAAGTGCTCGAATTCTTGTTGTTGTTGTTACTGTTTGATGTGATTAGTTGAGGAATCTCTGCAAAAGCCAAGATAGCGTCTGTGCGTTGGCCCATCATATCCAAGCAAGCGCCCGTCAAGTACTTGAAGATGGGTTGAGACCAGTATCTTTCAGTAAACAGCGTTTGGAAAGTAGCCGCTGCCTTTGCCCACTTGTTTTGCATCATATGGTTGAATCCGATTTCGTAACTGCACATGTGGAGCACCTCTACCTCTGCCCATTCATTCTTGCTGGTTTCAATAGCGTACACAAAGGATTGAGTTGACAATGCCAAGTTGCGAGCCAATCGAGATGTTTTGCCTGCAAAATACAAAAAGATGGCCGAGTTGGGAAACGTCTTTTGGGCGTCCAAGAGTGTTTCAATGGCAGGTTGAGTGTACTGATCTGCTAGTACCTGGGGACACAGGCTGGTCAAGGTGGTGTAGTAGGCCAACAGCATGACAGAAGCCATGGAAGACTTTGCTCTTCGGTCTTGTAGACACAGCTTCAACAAGGCAAAGCCTAAATGTTTGTCTGCTTTCCAGCCAAATGCTGCTACCGTTCTCAGAACCTTTTGAGGCAATGAAGATAGCACCAAATGCACAGCACCAATGCCAAACTGTATACCAGAGATGGTGTCCCTGTCAATGTACTCGTTGTGCAACTGTCCCATCCGTTTGTACTCTTGCCAAACAATGCTGTAGCTTGAGTAGGCTAATCACCAAGAGCGTTAGTTTGTGGTAATTCTGGCTCATGTAAACCCCCCTTCAAGCAACTTGCCTCTTCTCAAGTTCAATCCACATTTAATATACCCTGTGATAGTTTCTTGTAATAGATACAATATGGCCATCTGCAAGCACGCCTCTGCTTTCACCACATGCGCTCTCAGGACACCGTTGGGTATCGTGTTCACTTTATGCGTTTCTAATGCCTTGGGTTTAGCAGGAGTAACATGCGTAGGCAAGCCTGATCCACGAGAGAATTTGATCGAGTTGCAGTAAGAGGCAAAGTACTGTATCACTGTGCCTCCTACGTTTTTCTTTGTAGAGTTGTCAATCTGTGCGCTGGCAAGATTGTAGGTAGACATGAGCACTTTGATGGCATTGTCGGTAGCCTGTTGACTATTCGACTAGGAAGCGTTTGTTAGATTCAATGCCTCTTTTGTGTCTATAACTGTATACGTATATATACCATGAGTGCTGTCAAAAGTACAGGGTGAATATCAGCAATTCAACACTGCTTGCCACTCGTAAACTTACCTTTCAAGAATACCATGGATCCCAAGCCAAGTGCATGAAGGGGATCACTGTATACAAATGTGCGTGAGTCAGTTCATGTTGTCCTGATAACAAGCTGCGTTTGAGTGGCCTACCTTTGTGCATTCTCCTCAAACAGTCGCTTTGCCTTCATGAACCGATTACTAAACAGATGATGCATTGCTCTCAATATAGGCTCATCTATGCGCGCGCAAGTAAGGTATTAATGAGGCTCCCGGTCTTCTTCATGTGTGTGTTCGTACCTGCTTTCTCTTGTTCACGTGGTGTGAGATTGTTTGATTTGACAGACTTGGGGTCAATGCAATCCAAGACGATCACATTTGCAGATCCAGTTGCGTTACTCTGTCTGCTGGTGGTCGTATTTGTGACGCCATGATCCAGCTGGTAATCCACAATCACTGCTTCTTCTCGTTTGAGACCCTTTGATCCAAATGTTGCTGCTGGCAAGGGACTCTCTGTTTCTGTGGTAGTAGTGGATGTGCCTCTTAATTGAGGAGATGGCATTGACTGATTTATAGTGGTGTTTCTTGCTTGATTAGGCTTTTCCTGCTCTTCTTCTTGCTGTTGTTCTACCAGTGATGTTTGAAGCGCATTGATTACTAGCCCTAATTCAAGTGGAGCGGTATGATCATGATTACTATCATAGCTGCTCATGCTGGAACGGCTGCTGCTGATGGTAGTAGATGTCTCTGTAGTAGCATAATCCAGCTCCTTGTCATTGTGCACTTGCAACAGGGCAACTGGAGGTTCGTACGATGATTTGTTATCCATAATTGATATAGAGTAGAAAAGGGAAGAAAGGAGGAAACGAGATATCACATCATTTTATAGAATTTGCGGCAAAAGCTGTGAAATTAAGGGGGGGAGGAGGAGTGAAAGCATGTTGCGCTATAAGGAGACATGTCAATTTGTATAAATATATACACCAGCTTCTTGTTGCTCCTTTCCAATATGTACTTTTATGATTTGCTCTTCTTCTTCTTCTTCTCTCTTACTGCTGTTGCTTTGGCAAGGCAGCTCCTTTGCTTTCATATGAGCTTTTTGTTTAAATTAGACAACATGATGTTTGTTTAATCAACATGACTCCTTTCTTTCTGCCCTGCTGCTTATACTACTAGTAGTAGTAGTAGCTTCAAAGGTATGCTATAATACACTCAGCGAAACATTACAATTTATTGTCAATTAACATACTAGCTCTTCATTTATAGATTCTGCCACAAATGAATGCAGCAAGCAGGGAAGCCTGTGTTTCAGGTTTGTATCTCTTGTCTGCATTGTGCTGAAAGAGGGCTGCTATCAACGGCAGCATGGTATTGACACGAGAAATCAAGCCGGTACAGTTTTTTTACATGCCAAGAGCAATACTGCATACTGCATGCGATTGAACCAGGTTGATGGCATTGGGATCTTCTGGCTCATGAGAACTTTGTACCTGGGCAATGCCCCCAATGGATAAACATCCTTGTTGGGCTTCAGCATTATCCACCAAGCAGATCTCTTTTTTCATGGCACTCTTCCAATCACAACACGTTCAGCCTGCATTACTAAGACCAACCTCGGATTCGGATCAATTCTGTAGTAGATGTTCTCAGTGACTCCTTAAAGTGGGCTATATAAAATTGTGGGGGAGGGAACCCGCTCAACAACATGCACAGCTTTCACTTGTCAATTACTAAACAACATGTCGATAATCTCCAGGGCATTTACAACAGCAGCAGCTTCTGGACCTTTTAAGCTAGCCATTGTAGGCAGTGGACCAGCCGGTTTCTACACGGCACATCGATTATTGAAAGAATGGCCCAACACACAAATAGACATGTTTGATAGTTTGCCCGTGCCTCATGGTCTTGTGCGCTTTGGTGTAGCTCCAGATCACCCTGAAGTCAAGGTAAGCCCCCTCCCCCATCTTTTTATTATACAAATCTACGTGCTGTTATTTCGCCAACTCACATGGGCTCTAGAATGTCATGACCACCTTTGATAAAGTCGCTGAAGATGATCGATTCCGTTTCCTTGGCAACGTTCCTGTTGGCTTGACTACCACCACCAACAACAACAACAACAACAACAACAAATCACTCAGCATTCAAGATTTACAAAAACACTTTGACGCTGTTCTTTTGTCTTATGGCGCCAGTGAAGATAGAAAGATGGGGATTCCTGGTGAAGATACATTCGGTGTCGAGTCGGCCCGAAGCTTTGTAGGCTGGTACAATGGCCATCCTTACTATCGAGATTTGAAGTTGGCGTTGGATGATACAGACACAGCTGTTGTAGTGGGTCAGGGCAATGTGGCATTGGACATTGCTCGCATCTTGCTCAGTCCCATTGACGCATTGCGAAAGACGGATATTACGGAATACGCCCTGGAGGCATTGTCCAAGAGCAGAGTCAAGCATGTGCATGTGGTGGGTCGTAGAGGTCCAGTGCAGGTGAGTCTTGGGCAGACAGCATATAATGTGTATGTGTTGCTCACAAGGAAGTCTAGGTGTCATTCACTTCAAAAGAACTAAGAGAGCAAATGTCGCTTCCTGGCGTAGAATTCAAGGCTGACATGGACTTTATCAAGCGAGAAATTACAGAATCGCAACCTTTTATCAGCAAGAACCGACCCTTAAAACGCTTGATGGGGCTATTAGAAAAGGGATCGCCTACAAAGGATGCGGATAAATCATGGACAGCTCAATTCTTGCGTAGCCCTGTCGAGGTACTGGCACAGAACAATCGCGTCAGCGGTATTCGATATGAAATCAACCGCCTGGAGGGACCTTTGGAAAAGAGACGTGCTGTGGGCACCGGTGAATTTGAATCACAAGCGTGCGGTATGGTGTTTACAAGCATTGGATACAAGAGCTTGCCTATCGAGGGTGTGCCATTTGACCATCGCCAAGGCAGAGTGCCCAACACGTATGGCAAAATTGTGGACGAGAACAACAATGAATTAGCTGGCATGTACACTGCGGGCTGGCTGAAGCGAGGCCCTACCGGTGTGATTGTATCCACCATGACAGATGCCTATGAAACCGCAGACACTATTGTGGACGATTTAAAGAACGGCAAAGACATGTTATCCTCACCTGAAGCTGGACAACAGGACATTGATGGATTGCTCAAGGAACGTGGCATCCAACCTATCAGTTATCAAGACTGGAAACAGATTGAAGCTGCCGAATTCGCCAAGGGTGAGGCATTGGGCAAGCCTAGAGAGAAATTCTCGAGCATACAAGATATGCTGGCTGTGCTTGGCCGTTCCTGAATGTAGCAATAAAATAGACTTTTCTTGGTGTTACTGTACACTTGTTGTAACGAGGATAATATTTGGGAATGGCACTCCTCTTGAATTAAAACATCCCATTTGATGAGCAAAAAAGTTTTTTGCCCCTCCTCCTTTTCTCGTCTTTTGCAATCATCCATCATCACCATGGCCGTCCTGACAGATGAGCAGCTTGCCAACCTCAAGCTGTACAAGTACTCGAGCATTGACAAGTCGTTTTTGACGAAATATGTGCTTCGTCACTACTGGGATGTGTGCATCAAGCTGTTTCCTTTAAACATGGCGTAAATATCAGATATAGCATATAAACACTCATGCATTGACCTCGTTACATGAAAATATAGACCCAACCTCATTACATTGACTGGCTTGATGTTTATGATCTTCAACGTCATTCTCGTGTTTATCTATGTGCCTACCATGGAGGCCGAAGATGCAGGACCTGCCTGGATCTACTTTTCATTTGCGCTTGGGCTGTGGCTCTACTCCACCTTTGACAACGTGGATGGCCGTCAAGCCAGAAGAACAGGCACATCCAGTCCGTTGGGCGAGCTGTTTGACCACGGCTGTGATGCCATCAACTGCTCGTATGCTGCCATCATCCAAATGTCGGCTCTGGGTCTAGGACACACGCACACGGCTGTCATTATCTACGCCATTGCTACCACTGGATTCTACCTGTCGACTATTGAAGAGTACCACACAGGCACCTTGTATCTCGGCTATCTCAATGTCCCTACCGAGGGCGTGTGTCTCTTGTGCATCATGTATGTCATCTCGGGCATCTATGGCCCCATGTTTTGGAAGCAGACGCTGGGATCTGTCTCTAGCCATGTGCCCGTGTTCATGCAAGCGTGGACTTTGATCGATGCTTACATTTGGTTTGTTGCCATCATGTTTTTGGCGACTCATGTGCCCATGTGGTAAGTCTGAAATCACGTGCAAGTGCACAGACAATTGACACACACTCTGTAGTTTTTACGCCATGTACAAGGCGTGTCGTCAAAAGGGTAAACCATTTATTCGCAGCATGGTGTACGATAACTGGCAAATCACACTCTACACCGTCTCCTTTTATCTCTGGGTCACCTCGCCCTATTCCTTCATCTTGTCGCATGAGCACTATGCCATCTACTTGTTGGCAGTGGGCATCGTGTTTGGCCGCATCTGCTCAAAGATCATCCTGGCTCACTTGACCAAATCAGAATCCCCTTTGCCTACAGGCCTGCTGATCCCCTTGGTGCTGGGTGCCATCATCACCAATCTGCCCTTGTACACCAGCATGGATCCCATCTTTACGCCTCAGTCAGAGTACGTGTACCTGGTCTGCTACTTTGTGTTGGCGCTTGTGTTGTATCTTCGCTGGGCCGTGCTTGTCATTGACAGCATCTGCACCTATCTGGGTATCCGTTGTTTGGTGATTCCCGATCAGCACACAAAGTATCAATAGAGCAAAATCATAATAAACCTTCTAGAATTGTACATATACTAATATATATACGAGATGTGATTTATTTACAAAATAAGGCTTCAAACACGGTGGGATTGAACTGGATCAATGCTTCTCTATCCGCTGTATCCTGGCCTTGACACGCGGCTTCAAAGACGCGGTACACTTGTTTGAGTAATTGACACAAGTCCTGATCTACATCAATAGCCGTATGAGCATAAAAGTACATGTTAGACATCCCCCCTCCCTCACCTTTTGCATGGTAGTAATATGTCCAAGTCTTTGCCAGTGCTTGCATGATGCTACCTCTGTAATGAGGTATGCGAGGCCAACATGTCTTGATCACGGCCATCAATGATAGGGCTGCTAATCGGTTGATGTCTCTGATTTTTGGATTGTTGCTTGAAGTCATGGACAGGGCGGCACACAGCTCTGGTATCAGTGCTTTTAGATACTGCACGCCAATCGACCCCATGGCCATGTATAGCTGTGGAATATGCGTCAATAGGATGGGCAAAAACTTGATCTTTTGTCCAGCATAAGAAAATCCAGTCATGATGCCATCCTTAAAGACTCGTTCATACAGACTGGATCTGACTTGCTCTTGTCTCTTTGTGGCGATCAAATCCAAGATGCATGGATAGGCGGCTTTCAGTAGTGGAATATCACGCTCTTCTGATAGATACGACAGGCATTTGAACAAGGACTTGTAGCGGTTGTAGATGCATGAGTTTATCGTTTGGTGATGGATTTCAACTAGATGCGTACCTCCAAGAATACGTTGTCTAGGCCAAATTTCGAGATGCATTGTGGATCTAGCTTTTGGATCATGGTGTGCACCATGTGCACGCCTCGCTCCTTGTAGGTAACGTCATAATCGTCCAGGATGATCAATATAGGCGGTATCAGTAAATGCAAATTGTCTTGCAATTGCTGTGGCTGTATGCAGTATGAGGGTCTAGTTGAGATGTCCTCCCAGATTGCTGCTTACCGATACATTGTCCAGTAGCCACGACAGGAGATCCACATAGTACTCTTCTTTCCATTGCTGATCCTGGTGAATGTCAATGTCTTTTGATCCATACCTCGATTGAGATCGCTTGGTGGAGAGGCTGGGATGCATCAATGCTTGCTTTTTGAAGACGGGCTGCAATGTCGTGGATAGCATGTCCGTGGCATGTTGCTCTATCATGTGTTTCCGCTTGTCATTTGTCTTGCAAGTGCAGTAGGTCTCTATAAAATGATCCATCTCTGCGGCCAGCTACTGGATAGCAAAAAGAGAAAGAGAAGCAAGAAAAGACTGCATCTGAATTTCTAAAGTAAACCATCCTATAGTGTGTGGTAAAAAGATGGGGGGTCCGTTTTAGACTGAGGTGTTGCTGCGCGGGTTGTGGATTTATTTGAAGATTTTTTTTCTCTTCGCCTCCTTGTAGGCTTTTTCTCTCTTTCTTCTTTACTAGTTGAATAGACAACTCTCTCTTTTCGTCTATCTCAACTGCTTTTGTAATTTGTGCGTGTGTGTGTGTGTGTGTGTGCGTGCGTACATGGCTGCAAAACATGTTGAACATTGAAACTAATTATACACGTTTTATTAGTCCAGAAACCATCCCAGCATCAACAACACATCAACTATCGATTCATACAAACAACTAGACGCTTGTTGAACTAGGCATTTAGAAACAACTACAGCAGCAAGAGCATATATTATATATACGCTTTCATAACGACTTTTTTTTTTCTTTCCTTCTTCTTTCAACACAACTCTCGACATAATTCAATATGACTGATATGATGGATGACAGCTATAGAATGGCAGAGAATGGTAAAGAAGAAAACTGCGCAGTGTTTGCGATGCTGTTGATTACCTGGTGTATTGATGCATTACATAGAATACTTTCTTCCTGAAGGCGACGAGATGTATGAAGATGAACCCATTACGTACGTGTACAGAGAGAGAGAAAGAAAAACAGCAGGATGATAACTTATACTTGCTACTACTATAGACAAGAAGATTGTTGGACAGTAATTTCCTCCTTTTTCGAAGAAAAGGGTCTTGTCAGACAGCAATTGGATTCCTTTGACGAGTTTGTTCAGAATACCATGCAAGAACTCGTGGATGAAAACTCGAATCTTGTTCTCCAGCATGTGGGTGGAGACGGCGATGTTACAGTAAAGTGTCTGCGTGTGTGTGTGGATGTTGCTATCGTTCTTGCTGACCTCTTTTTGTAGAAACGATACATTATTGATTTCGGCCAAATCTACTTGTCAAAACCCACCATGACAGAAGCAGATGGTAGTACGCAGCCCATGTTTCCTCAAGAAGCGCGTATTCGTAACTTGACGTAAGTAGAAGTTGGGACATCCACACACACATCCACACGCACATTTGAGAGCCCAAAAACTAACGCACAGAGAACAGATACGCGTCCCCACTTTATGTTGACATGAGCAAACGTACACAAATTGCAACGCCATACGATCCCAACAACACCAGCCGAAATCCCAACGACTTGTTTCAAGACGAACATGGCTCAGAACACCCACAAATGACCAAAGTCTTTATCGGCAAGGTGCCCATCATGCTGAGATCCACTTACTGTATTCTCCACGACATGCCCGAAAGCTCCATGCATGAACTCAACGAGTGTTCTTTTGATATGGGCGGTTACTTTGTCATCAATGGCTCAGAAAAAGTGCTGATTGCTCAGGAACGCATGGCCACCAACACAGTCTATGTCTTTTCAAAGGCGCCTCCCTCCAACTTTCAATACACGGCTGAAATCAGATCACAGCCTGAGAAGGGCTCCAAGAATGCGTCTCCCTTGTTCATCAAGATGATGCGAGCCACCTCTGAACGAGGCTCCTCTGGCCAATGCATTCGTGCTGCCCTGCCCTACATCCGTTCCGAAGTGCCCATCGTTATTGTGTTTAGAGCGCTGGGCCAGGTTGCTGACCGAGATGTGCTGGAGCACATTTGCTACGACCGCAACGATTATGAAATGTTGGAGCTCTTGAAGCCCTCGATTGAAGAGTCGTTTGTCATCCAAGACCAAGACGTTGCTTTGGATTATATCGGTAAAAGAGGTACAACTGTCGGCGCCACCAAGGACAAGCGTATCAAGTATGCATCCGAAATCCTGCAAAAAGAACTGCTGCCTCACGTGGGTACCGCCTACAAGACAGAGACCCGCAAGTCCTACTTTTTCGGTTACATGATCCATCGTCTGTTGCTGGCTGCTCTTGAGCGTCGTGAACTGGACGACCGTGATCACTATGGTAAGAAGCGCATGGATTTGGCTGGTCCCTTGATGGCAAGTCTGTTTAGACTCCTGTTCAAGAAGCTGACCAAGGATGTGGCCAAGTACCTGCAAAAGTGCATTGAATCCAGCCGAGAGTTCAACCTGACGCTGGCTGTCAAATCCAACACCATCACCAACGGTCTCAAGTACTCCTTGGCTACCGGTAACTGGGGTGACCAGAAGAAGGCCATGCAGTCGCGTGCTGGTGTATCTCAGGTGCTCAACAGATACACCTACACCTCAACTCTGTCCCATTTGCGTCGTTGTAACACGCCCATTGGTCGTGATGGTAAGATTGCCAAACCTCGTCAATTGCACAACACCCATTGGGGTCTCGTCTGTCCTGCTGAAACGCCTGAAGGTCAAGCATGTGGTCTGGTCAAGAACTTGGCGCTCATGTCGTACATTTCTGTCGGCTCGTCTGCCACGCCTCTCATCATGTTTCTGGAAGAATGGGCCATGGAGAATCTGGAGGAGCTGAGTGCTACCAGTATTGCCGATGCCACCAAGGTGTTTGTCAACGGTGTCTGGATTGGTATCCATCGCGACCCCGGAGAGCTGATCAACTCGCTCAAGCAGATGAGACGTTCCGTCGATATTTCGCCTGAAGTCAGCATTGTGCGCGATATCCGTGAAAAGGAACTGAGAATGTACACGGATGCCGGTCGCTGCTGTAGACCTCTTTTCTTGGTGGAGAACCAGCAGCTCAAGCTGACGCGTGATCACGTCCTGCGTATCCAGGACACAGAAGACGATTATGGATGGCAAAACATGATTGCAGACGGTATTGTCGAGTACGTGGACGCGGACGAAGAGGAAACTGCCATGATCTGTATGACGCCTGAGGACTTGGCCGAATCGCGCATGACGGCAGAGTACGGTGCCCCTCTCCAGGAGACCAGAGACCTGTTTAGCCGTGTCAAGTCGCAAACAGGCAGCTACTCGCACACATGGACCCATTGTGAGATTCATCCCAGTATGATTCTCGGTATCTGTGCCAGTATCATTCCCTTCCCTGATCACAACCAGTCTCCCCGTAACACCTATCAATCTGCTATGGGTAAGCAAGCCATGGGTGTCTATCTCACCAACTTCCAGACCCGTATGGATACGCTGGCCAATATCCTGTATTATCCCCAGAAGCCTCTCACCACCACCCGCTCCATGGAGTTCTTGCGTTTCAGAGAGCTGCCTGCCGGTCAAAACGCCATTGTCGCTATTTTATGTTACTCTGGTTACAATCAGGAAGATTCCGTCATTATGAACCAAAGCAGTATTGACCGTGGTTTGTTCAGATCGCTCTTCTTCCGTACTTATATGGACGCTGAAAAGAAGGCGGGTATGATGTTTATGGAAGAGTTTGAGAAGCCCACGCGTGACACCACCTTGCGTCTGAAGCACGGCACCTATGAAAAGCTGGAGGAAGACGGTTTGATTGCCCCCGGTACGCGTGTCTCTGGTGACGATATCATCATTGGTAAAACGGCTCCTATTCCTGCTGACTCGGAGGAGTTGGGCCAAAGAACCACGACGCATAACAAGCGCGATGCTTCCACGCCCTTGAGATCCACTGAAACGGGTATTGTCGATCAAGTTATGCTGACCACCAACCAAGACGGCCTCAAGTTTGTCAAGGTCCGTGTTCGTTCTACGCGTGTGCCTCAAATGGGTGACAAGTTTGCTTCTCGTCACGGTCAAAAGGGTACTATTGGTATGACTTACCGTCAAGAAGATTTCCCCTTCTCTGCCGAGGGTATCACGCCTGATCTCATCATCAATCCTCACGCTATTCCCTCTCGTATGACCATTGGTCACATGATTGAGTGTTTGCTCGGTAAGGTGTCTACATTGACAGGTAACGAAGGTGATGCTACTCCTTTCACGGATGTCACTGTGGAGGCTATCTCGCAAGCGTTGCAAGCACAAGGTTATCAATCCCGTGGTTTCGAGGTCATGTACAATGGTTTTACAGGCCGTAAATTGAATGTGCAAGTCTTCTTGGGCCCTACTTACTATCAACGTTTGAAGCACATGGTGGATGACAAGATCCATAGTAGAGCTAGAGGTCCTGTTCAAATCTTGACAAGACAGCCTGTGGAAGGTCGTTCCAGAGATGGTGGTCTGCGTTTCGGTGAAATGGAAAGAGATTGGTAAGTGGAATAATGTGTGTGTCTTGGATGAACTGGTATTTACTTGCTGCTGTAGTATGATCAGTCATGGTGTGGCACAGTTCTTGAAGGAACGTTTGTTTGATGCCTCTGATGCCTACCGTGTCCATGTCTGTGACATTTGTGGTTTGATGGCTATTGCCAACTTGAAGAAGAACAACTTTGAATGTCGCGCATGTAAAAACAAAACTAGAATCTCACAAATCCATATCCCCTATGCTTGTAAACTTTTATTCCAAGAGTTGATGGCTATGAACATTGCTCCTCGTATGTTTGTAGATGCCGACTAATTTTTTTTTCTTTTTTTCATATAAACTCTCTCTCTCTCTCTTTTTCACCACTCTTTTTGCACACAAAAAAAAACCACTCTTATTATAAATATATATATTCACATTTACATAAAAAAAAGGAATCAAATTTTTAAATAGTTTTATTGAAAATGTTCAATGCTATTCTACGTCGAATTGTCTCCATGTCTTGCTGAGCGAAATTAAATGTAGCTCGTCTTGATAATCTCTCTGCAAACGTACAAGCAAATGCACCACAATCCGACATGTTTCCTTGTCTTGGTATATCCTTGGGTGTCAGCTTCTGCCAATCCGATGTATCAAACGGTGTCTTTTTCTTGTCCAAATGCTCCTGCTCCAAATAAGACAAGAACAAGTTGAGTGTGTGGTCATGGTTGCCGCCCAAGGAGTCATACACTGCTACTGTCTTGGCCTTCATGTCCATCACGCCCAACACCCAATGGTACGATTGATTGATGGGCACAAACAGCATGTCTTTTGAAAACACATCCACTCGTTTTGTCCATCTCTTTACTTTGGCGTATCCTTGATCTCGCAGTGTTGAGCAAAAGAATGTATTGAAGCAATGAATGGAGGGTAGATCTTGTGAATTGGCTGCACGATCTGACAGCAATTCAAAGTAAAAGTTGACAATTTCATCGTTTAGCCATGTTTCTGGATAAAGACGGTATAGATCTTGAAAGCTGACAGTTGCTTTTTTAAAATTGGATACTTCGCCGTGCTGTCCTTTTCTAAACAGTCTGTCTACAATTGCGTTTTCTTGATCTGTTAATGGCTGGACGGTTTCTTTTGGCACTGGTATCTCTGTCTCTTCATATCGTTTGTCAAACGTGGTGTCTGTTTGGTCAACAAGTATCTAGTAATCTACAATTAGATGGAGGGGGCTCGAGCTGAATTGGAAGGAAAGGGGGGGGGGATCATTTACTTGGAGTGCTCTCTTTTTCAGCTCAAGTATATCTGCCAAGCAATAGTCCATATCACTCTTGGGTTTCTGCTGTTCGACACTGAGCGCTGTTAATTTGTCGAGTAACGAATCCACTTCATCGTCATCAATAATTTCGATCGTATGCTTCATCATTGGGTGCTTTGGGATCATAAATCTCGAGTAGAAAGATGCTGGCTTGTTGTTGTTGTATGGTATATATGGATAGGCTGTGTGTGTTTCTGTAGCTAAGACGAGAGAGAGAGAGAGAAATAAGCAAGCGTTTAGATGGCTTTCTTTGCTAAATCCCTACTGTTCTTGTGCTTTTTATTGTTATGTGTGTTGTAAAAGTCTGCTGGTAGTGCTCTGGCTAGATCTTTGCTTCTCATGGTTTGTGTAAAGTATAGCAAAGAAACAAGCAAAAGAAATGGACAGCCGCGACAAGAAAATGCCAAAAGGACGGCTTTATAAAGGCAGGAGTGTATAGTTTAGGCGCGGCGTTTAAATGAACACCAGCAGGCTTTTAAGCTGTAAATGGCCAAATCCCACTCAAAAAATATCGGTTTTTCGACGATTGTGAGCAACTGTATATACAAACATTGTATGATGCAATAACAGATTATATAGAGCTCATTTGGACGCATTTAACAAGCTATTTTTTTAGCCATTTTATAAATTTTAATATCTTCAAAATTTTGAAAAACTGACATTTTTGCCTGTACCTTGGGGTCTAAAAAACAGGACTCCCAATGATCACCTCATTTCTCGGTCAAAAATTGGTATTTTTAAGTAAAACAAAAACGAACATACAGCTGCAATACAGAGTAACTAGATCTGCTAAGTTTACAATTATTCTAACTGCTTTTTAGATACGTATATTACATTCACTGCATTTTTTCCAGGTTTTTTGGTGAGCATTTGCTGCAAATTGCTTTTGATTGCTCATATCATTAGCAAAATATCCGAAGGAAATGATTTCGTAGATCTTTGATTATAGCAGCTGCTAAGGTTTGCATAGTACAATTCGTTAATATCTTGCATTAATGCAAATTTCAACAAACTTTTAAACCCTTATATCTCATCATTGAAGCTAGCTACAGACATTAGAGTTGTACGGTTTTGATGCTCGTTTCAAGTAGTATTGGAATCTGTAGTTAGATTTATACTTTTTTGTCACTCGAAAAAAAAAGTTGTAGATTCGATTTTTTCAAAAAAAAAAAATCGACCTGAGAATATAGAGTGTACCCTCGGGATTTAAATGTGATGACCAGACTGTGATTGGGCGGGATACAAAGCTTGGCTACCTCTACACATGAGGCTGACCCCCCTTTTTTCTAATTTAATGCCTTCAAGTACCTGTCCAATTTTTGTGTCTATTGGAAGCCTTATCATCGACGATATCGTATACAAAGATGGGAAAAAGTCTCAAAATGTCTTGGGAGGCGCAGGAGTCTTTGCGATATATGGTATTTATTCAAAAAAAAAAGGGAGCAGGACTTTACCCGTGGTGTTAGGTATTAAATACTGTATTTTAGGTATGCGACTCTGGCAACCAAACGAACAGTCGAGGAACGTGGGCTACATCATCCACAAAGGATTTGACTATCCCAAAGAAATTGACGACCAGATAAACCAACTTGATATCTCCCTCGTTACAAAACTCCATGCTGATAAACATACTACAAGAGGTTTAAACACTTTTGGAGAAAACGACCACAGAGATTTTGAGTACATTCATCCTATCATTCGAGCAACAACAGATGACTTCCCCGACGACTGGATTCGATCAGTCAAAATACTTCATTTGATTTGTTCGCCAGAAAGAGCAATAGAGATTATCGATCAGTGGAAACAGAGAGAAACTGACCTGAATGCATCCAACAAGACGAAATTTTTATGGGAGCCTTTGCCTTGGGCTTGCTTACCCGAGGTAAGTGATACATGATGCTATTACAAAAAGCTTTATAAAAACATTGCACGATATCAGAACTTGGACCGAATCTATGAAGCTATTGAGAGAGTGGATATCGTTACACCCAATCATGAGGAATTAGCCGACATGCTTGGCCTCAAGTTTGATGCCGTCGTGAGCTCACATCTCAACAAGGTCAAAGACGCTGTGGAACATTGTGGAATGCAATTCATGAAGCGAGTATCAAAGAAGAATGTGGTTCTAGTGGTGCGGTGCAGTAAATACGGAGCCATGACTTTGACAACTGATGATAAAGAGGTTGCTCAATGGACACCCGCATTTTGGAACTGGAAAACGGATGGAGAACATGTGGTGGATGTTACAGGAGCTGGCAACTCGTTTTGCGGAGGCTACTGCTACGGCTATGTACATACCAATGGCGATGTGCGCGAATCAGCACTGTATGGCGCTGTTTCTGCAAGCTACACTGTAGAGCAAATAGGTGTACCTGTGCTGAATGATGATGAGAGCTGGAACTCAGGGTCATTACCCGCACAACGACTCGATATTTTGAGAAATAGAACATGTCATTTTGAGTAATACTAAGTTTTTTCTTTGTTTATTCAATAAATACATTTAGATAGAGGTATATATTTTAATTTCTACGCTTGATTTTGATGTTGAATCTGTTCTTTGGAACAGTTAATGTGATGAACTGTCTGCGGTCTTCAGTGTCCTTCATCTCTTGCTCGATAGGTTGGATTTCAAAGGTCTTTAATAAGGTGGCAATAGCGATACGCATTTCTTGCAAAGCAAAGTTTTTACCAATGCAGTTTCTTGATCCGGCACTGAATGTAAAGAATGCATCCAGTTGATTCTCTTCGCCTTGCTCTTCACTTTCAATCCATCTCTCTGGTCTGAATTCATTGGCATGAGAAAAGTATTTATCGCTCTTTTGGACATAATACAAGCTACAAATGACAGTTGTCTACGAATGCTATTAGAACATGAATTGCCGACTCAATAGAATCTCTATACTTACGTCCTTTGGAACAAATACTCGGCCACCAAGCATGACATCCTTAGGTGCACGTCTTGAAAGACCAGCAGCAGCAATACTATCAACACGCAGAGTTTCGTGGATTACAGCATTAAGATAAGGGAGGTGTTTGAGTTGTTCATGATGGAATACTGCTTGGCCTTGCTCCAATTCCACGCTGTCCAGTTCTTCATAGAGCTTCTTGAGTTTGTCAGGGTTACGCAAGAGGTTGATAAGCGAGAAACCGATAGAGTTACTAGTAGTCTCTGAACCAGCGATCAGGAACAAGACAGTTTCGGCCATGATGGATTCAGCTGTCAGACTGTCGTCAGTTTCAGCAGCGTGCTGAACATCAATCAAGAACTGAAGAATATCTTTACGCTTCTCGCCTTCGGTTTTGTGTAAGCGGTCTTCAATGACACCAGTAAGGAACTATGAGGATACACAGAAATGTTGAATATCGTGTCGCATTTGACATGTGTGTAACTTGTGTTTTTACCTTTTGTAATCTAGGATCAGTCTTACCACCGTTTGGTAAAATGAGCTTGGAGAGTGTTGGGTACATGACACTGATAGCGCTGTTTCTCATTTCTTATATGAGTTAGTATTTGAATGAATTCAATATGGATATACGCTACCTTGAGAGATGGCTGAAGGGACAAAATGCTTATTGTCTTCGACCATGTTGAATGTTTGACCAAATGCAGTTTCTCCAATGACATCCAAAGCAAGACGTTGTACCAAGTTCCAGATATCGACTGTACCATAGTTCAAGTCGTCATGATCTTGAGCAATTTCGCTATCAATCTTGTGTATCAATGACTCGGTTACAGTAGTCATGAAAGGCTCCAAAGAGTTGAGATATTTGATGGAGAAGGCGGGAGAAACAACTCTTCTCTAGAAACACCTATTAGCAACTATGATGAAAATACGAGGTACTACACCTACTCTCTTTTTGTGCCAGACTGCATCTGTAGTACTGAATAAAGTATGATTGCCCTTCTCTACAGAAAATTGATGTGTGAGCCATTCCGAACTAGCGGATTTCTAGTGACACATAATTAAACTTACTTTGAAAGACTTCGTAGATGGCAGCTTTGGGGAAGTCATCCGTAACCAAGACTTGCTTGATCATATCCTTGTCTGCAACTGCAACGGTATCAGGACCCAAGCGAATGACATCGCCGTATTTGTCGTGGAAGCCCAAGATGGCCTTGTAACTGAATGTAAAGCGTGAGACTCAATGCAAATGGTTTGAGTTCACTATGCGTATATAGCATTGCTTACCCTGTTCCATTAGGCTTGTTGTAATAAAACTTGGGAAATTCAATAAATCTACTCCAGAAGGGGCCAGGGATATTGCTTAAAGGGCCAAAGTAAGCGTTGTATAATTTCTACCGAGAAGAAAATCAGAATACTTGTGTAATCAGAACAATTTTTTGACATTTTATACATTTGCAACGACATAGGTAGCCACCGAAATGGCAGTAATCTTGCCAATCTCTTCCAAATTGGATCGATTGGAGAGATAATCGACTGTTTGATGAGAAGCCTTCTCAATTTGTTTGACAATATGATCGTAATCCATGTTTTCAATGTAAGTTTTAGTGGAAAAAGAGAGATAACCGGAGGCTCACTAGGCTTTATATAGTTTTCGATTTTGCAACCCCTTGACTGGAATTTCCAATTGCAGGCAAAAAAGAATTATTCAATGATAGCATTATGTCAAATGAACAAAACACAACAACTTTCCAGCAAGTTGTCAACCAATGGTATGCTCTTGAGAATAGTTTCGCCGGCTTGGAAGGGTCATATTAGGTTTCAGCTATTGTTTTCGGAGGAGATTGATCGGTTAGTATCACCCAAATGGGGAATTGAAATTGCCGTGTTGACGCCATTCGAATGAAATGGTGCTTCATAAAGTGAAATGTCCATGGGAGCGCTTCATCAAGTTGGCATCTGCTTTGCAACAACATGCCAGTTATGCTTGTTTATAAATGTTGATAGACTTGGATACGTTGAATGTAAGTGTTAGAATTGGTGCAAGACTACCCCCGCATTCGAAGCAAAGCTCGATTGTGGGGTGAATCAAAGACATTCTCCCCGCCTAGAAGTCGCTTTTACTACGCTGTCCCTGCTTAGCGTCTACCACTTGGCTTCATCTACGCATCTATTTCTGTTGGCCATGGTTGCTTGGCATTTGCAAAGTGTACATTGAACATTCTTATTTGGCTTTAGCAATCTGATGCTTTTCTAAGTGTCATGAGTTCATCACACCTAATCGTATTTGATCCATTTTTAACTTTGCAAGCTCCTATAATCATGCTGATCCCAAATTAGTTACAATTAACGTTGGCCATTTGATCTGTATTTTGTACTCTTTTCCGCCTCTGAAGTCTGAGTGAGCTTTCTGAAATTAACATATTACTCATGTACTCCGAGCTCCTGGAGATCTCTTCCTTGTATAGTACACCTTTTCTCGTCATTACCTAAACATTGACCTGCGCTTTGCCTGAAGCATGTCTTTTGTGGGCACATTTGTAAACTTTTCAAGAGGCCCAGAATACCCAAGGAAAGATCTCATATAAAATCAATCAGCATATCAAATAATAAATCAACATATGCTTAAGGGTCCCTCTTTTGAAGATGTTGGCATCTAAAAAGTAGATCAAATTCACGGTATCACATCTCCTAAAATTGAAGAGCGCGACATCAACAAGTTTCATTTTGCAGGTAATTCAGGAAATAACCTTGAGGATAGTTATCAACCACGCAAACTTTTCATCTACTGCCTAATATTCAAACAAAATGAGAATCGCTTCATCTTTATAGCCTTTGCTTGTATCAAAGCTATTTGGAACAACAAAAAGAGTGGCCAACATTGGACCTCCTGTTTAGCTAATCATTTCTATTGATAGCATCCAATGTGCCGCGCGATGGCTTGATCTGTTGATAGCAAGGCAAGTTTGAAAGGCTTGATCGAAATAAAGAACCCTCTTTCTTAGCACAATCTTTTTGAAAAAGAAATATAGATAAATAGCTTCTTCGTTTGGTATATGAACCTGCTACTATTTGTCACACACATATATACTCTAAATGACAGGCATTTCGTTCATCAATGGTTCTACAAATCAAATTACAGACATTTGCCAAATGCTGGGTATCTTTGTAATGAACAGAGACGAGTACCCTATCCATGGGCACTGAGCCACTTATCGAAATGATGGAATTACTACACTGATGTAAAAGAGGAATCACGGACTTGCAAGGAGTAGCTAATACATCTAAGCCATCTCTTGTTCTACAAACAAGAGAAAAAAAAGAAACTGCAACATGTGCGACATGTTAGTATATAAAACATGTGGTGCTAAATTCGCCGTTATACAATCCATGGTTCTGGAGACTTCCAAGCTCTTTTAGCGCCTTGATCTCAATACGGATTTTAAAGGAGAAATTTATACATGGCAGTTGCCCCTTTAAAACCTTGTGTATAGGTATGGCAAGAAGAAACATTGGAAGTCTTGTGTAAATCTCTCTCTGCAACTCGTCGTTTGAGAGAAAATGCCTTTATAATAAAGCATACTACCACATCTAACGCATTTTGCATGTAAATTCACATTCAACACCACTTTACAGCAGCTTGCCAAACAAACCAAATTATAACCTCACTTGACGGGAACAGACAAATCAAGGCTATGCATGTATTAGCAGCTACTGGTTACACATTCTCTACTTTTTTGAGGTTACATCTATCAATCGGCAGATCTGGATCCACCTTGATTCATTGAAATAAACTTTCTGATTTTTTGGGATTCAAGGTATAGTAGTAGAGCGAGCCTCTATGGCACTAACAATACTGGTTGCGTGCTCTTCAGCCCACCTTGCTAGTGTTTTGTATAAAAGCAGTTAAAAGCATGGAAAGAAGAAAGCTGCTTTGTATCCCATGATTGCGCTCCAAAGGTACAAAGGCTGCGCCCCAAACTTAACCGATTGCCTAAATTGTTTTATAATGTCAATGATTGTGAAAGGGCACCCATAGACAAAACAGATTTCAACATCATAGTGGTACAACAGGCTTGATCCTTATAAAACTTGTACATCTCCATTTTTTTTCGTCTCTTTTTGCTTCTTCTCGTCTCTCTCTCTCTTTTCCTTCCTCTTGCCCATCCAACAACAGAGGCACAGCAATACAGCCAATGACTATACGAGAAAACCCCATTTTCAAGACCAAAGAGTCCATATTCACCATTTCAGTGGTGACATTTGAAGCCATCCTAATCTGTATATTGGAAGGAATTGTCATCATGAACCATTTGGGTCTTGTCAGCAACTGTAATCCAGATTCGGCAGGCATAGGTTTGTGAGACTGAATGCGATTAGTCATCTCTTTGTATGCTCATGTCAATCTTTTTTATTTAGGTGTCAGTGAATCTGATCTGATTTACCATTCATTGTTCATTATCGCTCAAGTCTTTCAAGTCGTGTTGTGTGCTGATGCCTTGTATCAAAGAAATACAGGTAAATATTTGATTCAATACCGTTCACGAGTAGCTTGTATTGATGTTTCTTGTTCCAATCACACTTAGCTCAGCTTTGCGCTTTGATCACATTTGGTCTCCTGGTCGTAGGTAAGAAGTGTGTGCCATAATTAGAGTAGACCCAGCCTATTAACAACCTTAAATTAGTGTAAGCAAACAAGTAGCTGGATATCCACTCGATCATATATACTAACCTCAAGTCTCTAGCTATGCCGGTATTCAACTTGAACAGCATGTTATCCTGGAAGACGCCGTATGGTGAGTACTACTAGTCTTCCCTTGTAAAGCGTAGTAGACGTACTCACTCACCATGTTCATAGTGGCAACGAAGATTTTTGGAAACCTGTGAATGGTCGCTGGCAGGCCAATTTGTTTGGCATGGACGCAGCCAAAGACTTTTATCGCAGCATCATGAGACCCATTGAGTACACCATCATTGCCATGATTCCCTTTTTCTTTGTCATCTTGGCTTTCTTTGGCTGGAAACTGCGCAAACAATTTGCTTGGGATAATTACAGAAACTTTTCTGCTGACATGAGGTAACACACCCGCTGGAAAATGTTGGAAATGGCAATACTCAACATGTAGAATCTACACTATAGAATCCGTAACGCACTGATCATGACCAGCCTCTTGCTGACGCTGCTGAAGCTTGATTTCTTCTTTGTCTTTTCATTTGCAGCACAATTGATCCCATCTCAAAAGTTGGGCTATGACAATACCATCACAGAAACCGTGCTGGTGTTTGTGTTGGGCGGTCTTGGACTATCGCTTGCATTGATTGCCGTGTACAGAGAAAACAAGTTTGCCATGATGGCCTTCATTGTCGGTGGAGTGGCATCGATTGGCTACTTTATTTACAGAATTGTCAAGATTGCTCAACCACGTCCTGCCGACGCTGACCCTTATGCCCATACTCGCCAGTTCTTGATCTTTACTACTGTGGTAGCAGCAGCCCTGATCTTGCTGACGGTGGCTGTCGCATGCAAGTGCTTCATCAACGTCAACAACAATGTGTTCATCTTCAAGGACAAGACATTGCCCAAGAACAAGAACAAGGTGTATGGAAACGAACAAATCGCCATTGATCACGAGAGCGTGGACGACTACGAAATGAGTGGAAATCCAGCAAATGCCAGCAAAACCTTATTAGAGACAAATGACACCAAGCCCAAACCAGCTCATAACGAAAATATGTGGTCAATTGAATAAATCTTGTCATACATTTGAGAAGAGAGAGATCTTGCGCACAAACACAGAATGGCATCTTGTCATGAGCATTCAAAACACATACTCAACTATATCCATATCCTTTATACACATTTTTATATACACCCAACTTTTTTTTTTTTTACTAATAAATATTTGCTAAAGTTCATACATTAGATAGATCAAGTAATATAATGCAGCATTGATGTGAGATAGCAATGCATCTTGACATTTGATTGGTCATCTTTTTGATTTATGTTTATGCACTCATCGCCAATACAAACGCATTACAATCTCTGACTCAAATTTGATATCATTGCAACATCCCCACACACTAAAAAAGATATGCTACTTTAAGGAGCACAAATCAAGAACGCAATGCCTATCAATATGAATCATTCCAATGATCATCTCGATTTCTCCATCTTTTCTGGGCTCTGAGCTTGCTAGAAATGTGCTTTTATCAGATGAGCTGACATTTACATCATATTTACCTTGATGTATGATGTGTACTGGGCCTTTCCTTTCGATAAATAAGAAACAAAATGGTATAAAAGTTAGTTTCTTCCACATTTGGATAGCCAATCATGGTGCTCAAGTAGGAGGGGAGACAAAACTTGTCATCGATTTATCCAATCAAAAAACAACAATGCCAGGTGATAATCTAGCAAGCTAGAGAGGTCCACTATAAATCGTTTTCATGTCGTTTGAGACATCCCCTCTTCCTTCTCTTGATATATAAAAAAAACACACTAATTCAAAATGTCTATCAGCAACAAGAACGACTCAATCCATACTACAACTCCTGCCGCAACTTGGGGTTTGGATAGTACCACTTTGGACGACTGGCTTGAAAACGATTTGAAGCAATCCAGCTTATTCCAATGCCGCAAATCAACCACTACTACTACTACTAAACATAATGAAGATACCCATAATACGATCAACAGCACGAATGCCATGAAGTGCTCATTGAAGAATCTGCTGGCCCGTGATGATGAAACCAAGATTAAGCAAGAGGAGCAAGAGCCTTCAAAAGAAGCCATCAAAAGCAATGTTGATAACAAGCCATTGCCACCACATTTAATACCAATTATCAAGGTCTACTCCTTACTGAATACAATTCGCCAAAACGAGCAACTGGCCAAAGAGAAGCAATACAACAAGAAGCGATTGTATGCCACGCCTCCTCCTCCCTCGCCTGTGTTGAGCACTATCAGCAGCAATGATGCCAATTGCAACAACAGCGACTTTCATCACCAAGACCAACCCGCCCCAGTGCTCAAGAAGAAGAGGGGCAATAATCGCCCTCCTGTTGACCTGGTTGTCAAGAGACAGCGCAACACGGACGCCGCACGCAGATCAAGACTAAGAAAAGCCGTTAAAATGGAGACATTGGAGAAGCGAGTTGATGTGCTGAAGACCGATAACGAACGATTGCGAGTCAAAGTAGCTGTATTGGAAACTGAAGTAACTCATGCTACTGAAAAAGAGCAACGCAACAGACAAAGAGTGCTGGAATTGGAAGCTCAATTGGCTATTGCTCACAGGCAGCTGGTAGCAGAGTACAAGTGAAGTCCTTGTTTCTCTTTATGTAAAATAATTGTACAAAAACTGCCTAGTATACTAGCCTTGTCTGTTCAGGCCTGCCTCTCTCTGATCTTGCCCCCAAGGGGAAAAAAAGGTTCTTTTTTCTATGCATACAAATTGTTATAAATAAAATGATGCTCTCTCTCTCTTGCTTTCTTTGTACCGTTTCTTCTTCTTTCTTTCCTACTTTTTCTGATATAATGAAGGAATCTCTTTGCGCTCATCGTCAAAACTCGATCAAAAAACGCCATTTGATAGACCTGATACCGTTGTTTAGCAAACGCCATGAAGAGCAGACCAGCGTTTCATCTTGCTCTGATACTACCATCACATCGATTTCCTCGTCTTCATCCACCATTTGCAACAACAACACCGCAATCCACCATCCGAGGCCCATTATACGCGCAAAGCATCCCAGCACCATTCCGGACTACGCTACGCTTCGAAAACTATATCTAAAGTAACGTATAGTACAGATGAGATGCACAGATCATGTTTGTTGTGCATGTATGTTATTTAACCATTTTTGTTTATACACAGATTTCAAAGCAAACCCAAGCATCGAAGAGATCTCTTAAAGGAGCATGTAGCGCATTGGTTTCGCAAAAACTCAAACGACGTGTATTTTCCACAGCTGCAGACCACTGCTTCCTCTTTTTGGGGAATCAAAGATGCTGCCAAGGAACAGAGAAGACTCGAATTTGGCAGATTTATCTTGACGAAATGGTAGCAGTATCAGAGGAGGATGCCACATGTTGATTTCCGACTAAATATACTCGGATAGGTGGCGATCATTGCTGAACAACATCTCTATAGCAACTCAGGACGATAAAGGCTTGTACTTTGAGTTTATTCTGGAAATTATGGCAAGGTACTATACATTGCATACAAAGGAGACAGCAGCAACTCTTAAATGAAAAAAAGCTTCTAAAATAAGGAGAAAAAGACATTAATTTACTTATTTTTTTCCTCTTTCATGCAGAAATGAGTTTTTAGAGTTTGGTAAGCATGGAAAAAAAGGCAGAAAATAGATTTGCTTACATGGGGCTAATCTATTTGGGACAGATTTCCTGGGCCCATCTCAATATACGGAATGGCTTCAGTTTCAGGAACATGCACTTGTCAGAGATTACAGACGCCTACTCGTTGCTTCGTTGCGATTGGCGATAGGAAAGCTGAATCAAAAGGCCATCTATTCCAACATCATTGCATTCAGTGCCAAGGTGCTCGCCATTTGCTATTTCAAGATACCCGGAGTGGCTATTTCATTGCTGAGAGCCTTGGATTCACCGCTAAGGATGATGCACAGTGTACACAGCGAGATGACAGCGCACTGCCAGCAATATCAGCAACAACAGCGCATGTTTGAGTCAGACATTCAGTACATATTTCCATCATTTCTGCACACCATCATGACATCCGATAGAAAATCATACCAGCATTGCCTACAGGACGACGACATGGATTACAGCAGCGATTTACCTTTGCGAAAATCAGGCAATTGGATACGGCGATGGACCAGCGATGATAGCGAGCTCTTCTTTCTGTTTTACCGATATTACCATGCAGCACTCAAGATGTACATGACAGCAAGATACCCCAACCTATCTCAGCTACGGTTATACCAGCGCAACCTGCTACTCAGTGTATCCCCAGGCTACTTGTGCCTGGCGTCTTATTTTGCCAGCAAACTGCATCTATTGACACAGCGAGAGATTTGCTCTGTCACCAACGGTGCGGTAGGTACTACCAACAACAGCAAAGGCAACTGTTTTACAGCGTCCACCTTATCACCTACAAACAACATTCAATTGATCAATGAGCCGACTACTACTACTACGGGACCCGGTAAAAACATGCTCACCAGTAGTAGTATCATTGGAAAACCAAAGCCGTTGATCATGGCAACAAAACGATATACTGAGTGTATGGCTTGGAATACAGTCGCTGCCGATCCAGATGGCTTGTTTCATGATATGGTGAATGTTTGGCTCAGGGCAGTGATAAAGAAGACGGTATTGACAAATCCTGAACAAGTATTCTGTATGTATGCTCGCTTGAAGGGAATGGATGTATTGTGTTGCCAACAACTTGCGACATGTAGGCTTATTTGACATTTTGGAGCAAACGGTGCTAGAGCTACAAAAGTAAGCCGAAATGACATTACGCAATCTCGGTTGCATATTGACAGAGCCCTTATGTATTATGCTACTAGATATCCAGTTAAACTGGCGTACTTTCCAATCGATCGCCCCTTTATATTGCAAACACTCAACATTGTGCTATCTCAATGCGATCATTCGATTACGTTGCTCAGATCACTGTCGTTTATATACGCACATTTCCGGTTCCTCACGGCGCAGGCAGCTCTCCTGGACACCCTATGTAACGGCATTCTGATGAATGCGTTTATTCTAGAACGTCTCTTGCTGCACTGGGGAAAGAATGTTCGCATCTTCTTTTTGAGATGTTTGGTCTGGCGTGTGAGTCGAGTTTGGGGAGCGGAAAATGTGCTGTGGAGCACGGAGATAGTAGATGAGCTCCGTGACAAGGGCAACTCGTCTCACTTTTGTAATGGACATGAATGCTGGCTACGATGGTCCTCCAAGTGCTGCTCTTCACAGCAGGGGACCAATTCAGAAGAGATGCAAGCTTATCAGCAGTGCGCCTTGTAAAGTATATATATACCATAGGTGCATGCTTGTCGACAATATATTCTAACGCATTACATGTCGCAGGGAAGTACATATCAAGCTAGAGACACTGATGGCATCATTTCACAAGCACTATGCCAGTATGCAGGGACAGCCCAATGGCCATCCATTTGCAGAGAATGTGCTGGTTTCTACAGCTGAGCCACCGGTTGAAAGCTTCTCCTCAGATGTAGCATTCTTGCTACCTTGTGATGCAAGTCATCAATATAACAAGTCTTCTCCTTCTCCAGGCGCAAACTCTGAAAATCCTTCCACACTCAAGTCAGCGACACTTAAAAGAAAGCATTCGGTCATGTCCAAGCTATTTAAGCACAATCATGGTCTACTAGTCCATCGACTAGGAAAAGAAAAGAATGTATTTTCCCCACAACAAACAAAATTCAGCAGCCAAGAAGACGAAGCCCTTTGTACAATGAACATGGACAAACAGACAGCGGTTCGAGAAATCTACACCATACTAGCCAACGGATACAACATTTATTCTTTGCACTACCCTCCTCAATGGCGGCCAGCAGCAAAAGTTTGGAAATCAAACAAGCAGCATGCTGCGCATAGAGATGTGGTGTCTGAGTCACCGTTTATAACAGCCATTATAAACAGTTGGAGCTATGGTCCAGCAAAGCAAGTGTACGCTACAAAAGTCGTGGATGAGTTGAAGGAAATTGTGAATGAGTATCATGTCTGGCTACAGAGGGCTCCAGCTAACTTGGTGGATGTTGGATTTATGGCGCCGAGATTGTTTCTTGAATGGCCAAAGAGTTGGGCTTTCTCGACTATTTGAAAACATCAATCTATGAATAAAAAGTATAGAAAGACTGAAAAGCCTTGTATCAATCATTCAATTGTCTTTTTTGATGAAAACCACGGTGTTTATAAACAGCAACTTTTTGTTCTAGAATGGGTTTCAAAGATATATTTTGCCTTGTTCAACCATATAAAATGCGATGATCATCCCATCTTTCCTAATACATTCTAACAGTATTTTTCAATGCGGACTCAATGGTTTTGTTTTAGGAGCTGCTTTGAATGAAATACCAGAGTAAATATCGAAAATGTGAACCGAGATTTTCAGCGAAAATGTTTGATGCTTTGCATATAAAGGTCTCGCAAAACAGCTACAGGGAGTTGCTTTGAGCCGAGTAGAGATTGTCTGGTGCGATTCTAGAGGTCTGAAAAAGCTTCTAACGCTAGAAATTGCAGCATAAATACATCCATAATTTGCTGTAGCTTGCATAGTATTGAGCAGTAAAAGGGCAATATAACCATACTACCTGCCCTTGTATGAGTTGTTGTCGTTGCAACAGATTAAGGACACCCTTAATAAGACGGCCAACTCCATTGATACATGTCGTTTGCAGAGTCCACATACACTAGTAACGATCCGCAAAATCAAGTCTTTAGTGCGTAGGAAAAGATATCGTCTGGAGTGTACAGACAAGTGATCAGCTGCTACCAGCTGAGGTACAGTTCTTGATCTACGCGTACTCACCATCAACGCTACTATCCTTACTATTTATTGCACTGGGCTCCTCCCAAATGGCCAAGGGATCAACCTAACCAATGGTTCAAACTATTTGATGCGCTCATTAAGCAGCATGCATATTTTAAAGTAGATTATGAAACGTCCCTTTATTGTAATAATACATGCTTGATCTTTTTGCATATGATATGATGTAAACCAAGACTACTACATGGTGCTATGAATTCGTTGCAGGTGCCGTTTGAAAAACACTTTTGTGGAAAATGACCGTTCGCATTGTGAACAATAAAAATCAGGATCGTTGACGTTGATTTCTGCGTTAGGATTGACGATGGAATGATGGCCTAATACCATGAGATGGGCTTGCCTGCAGTGCTGTCTGTACACACCCGCCTGTGAATACTTTTTTTTGCACACACTACAGTAATGATTACGGTTGTATGGGTCTGGGAGCTGTTTATGGTTGACATTATTGACTCTCGATAAAGGTAGTATCATTTGGTGCACTAGACGAAGATGTGCGCGATATCCGCCTTTGGAAGAATACGTCTTTTGACATGCACGACAATAATTGTTGGGATCATTCACATTTGGCAGGGTGTCCTTTTGTTTTTGTAGGATCTGCCTGATATCTACTTTGTGGATGACAAAAAGATGTAGGCGATAACAGTAGCTGCTCGAGAAGCGCTTATCACAGGTTTGACAATATAAATTTGTCAGGCTGCTTGAAGGAGATGCCTGATTTACAAATTCGGCAGGATTCAGTCCATGTACATATCGGCAATGGTCCTTGTAGTTGCTTTTACGCTTGTAAGTGAAATTGCATACTTTGCAATTATGGTTTGGATCATTGGGATCAGGAGTAGCGTTGGTTTTTTGTGGTATTTGATAACGAAGCGGCTTCAGAACCATATAATGAACCTTTCGTAAGTGACCTCTGTATGCATTTCTGTCTCTGTAGCCTTTTTCACATGATTTGCAATAAAAATCGGGATTGTACAAGTCAGGTTCCTTATCAAGGTTCTTGGCCATTGTAGTGCTACCGTAGAAATTGCTAATGTGGTTTGACTCTCTATGCTCCAGCACTGACTTGAGATTTGGCAATCTCTGGTAGCAAATATCGCAGCGGTAGTAATAACCTTTTGAACCAAACTTGTCTAAATGTAGCAATTCACGTTAGAATGCATATCTATACAACACATATCAATTGCCCTACCATGCTGTTCCAACGACACTTTGTGGTCCTTTGAGTCTTCTTGCTTGATAGTGAGATCGAAAGTGCTAGTGTTTGCGACCTCATTAGTAGATGATTGAGCATTGCTGAGGGTAGGCTTGCAATCCTCTTGTTTGATGTTGCTTGGAAAGCTTTTCTTCCGGGCTCTCAGTTTCATTGTAAAGCCATTAGACAAAAGAAAAGAACGCGTAAATAGCTTACAGCAGACTATACCACTTTCACAGGTTGCTTTTTTTTTCAAGCCACCTCAGGGTTCAGAAATAATAACATACGCTTCATATTACTAGGTGACACGCCATAGTCTCTCATTTCGCTGAACATGGCACAGCTAACTGATCTATAAAATCTATCATATCAACAGACATTCATTTATTTTTTTAACAGATATGTCAAGCACGTTGATTTTGAGGCTATAGACACCAGCAGGGTTCGCAATCAAGGTATACAATAATTTCGATTAGTTCTGTTGGCTGTGCATCTCGCATTCGCATTTCGCTCTCAGGCAAAAAAAAATACCAAGAATTAAACCATTCAGACTGAAATAAATGTAAATGAAGCCATAAAGAGTGCTCATTCAAAATTATTTTACACTTTTAGATTGCCATTCCCTTCATATGCCTTTCAAAAGCATCATTGGAATTGATCAAAATGCATTCTGCAAGCCAAAAAACGTTCCTTCTCCGACACGAGCTTTTCTCTCGAAATGGCAAAAACATGTTCCAAAATCGAACTCGATTCTCTCTTTTGGGAAAATTCGCATAAGAAAGTGCAAAAATCGTCCTATATGCCCCAAGTGTTTTGGGGAGTACTTTTTGAGGCGCATCCGATGGTGTAATTTAAAGAAGGTGCTTTGAATGACACGATTAAGCAATTTTAGAAAATACAAATTGAGGTTTTTGGCGAATATGTCGAGATTTTACATACAAAGGTCTCACAAAACAAAGTTTCAGCGGCTGCCCTAGGTCGAAAGCAACAATTTGATCTAATATGTGCCTTAGGAAAAGTCTTCGTTTTCATATCCAAAAGCGCGATTGTTTGATTCTTGATGAAAACCATGAGGGGTACCTCATGCTTTTTTGTCGAATTCTGATGATCGCAAAAATGTTGAGCAAAGGTGTCAGAAAGTGTGTGCTGGATGAGACCAGTTGTGTGGTGCTACTCTGGTGACCTAAAATTGCTTCCAACGCGAGAAATTACTGCCCAAATGTATTCAAATCTCGCTGTGATTTGCATGTATGTGAATAATAAGAGGTACTCTTAGTACACAATCTGCCCGAATAGGTGTCGTTTTTATCGCTACAGACTTTCAGCATTCTGAAAAAGTCAAATCCCCAGGGACAGATCGTAAATGAAGGATTTTGCAGTAGGAAAAGTAGAATCTTGGTAGAATTTCATGATAAACTGAGCGAGACCTTGCAATACTGTGGATTATATTGAATCGAGATGTTGTTGCAGGCTCAAACAAGACACTTGCCCTCAGCTGGCGCTCAAACACTCTGGTACTAGTAGCACACCACCTTGGCTGGCACCATTTGTGGGTTGTGCGGCATGAAAAGGTGCAAACACTACGAATTAAGCAAAGCAAATATTTAGTACGTGGTTCAACTTTGTGCATGCCAAGATATGCTACAAGAGATTTTCTGAGCTAAACTGATAGCTTGTACTAGCATAAATCATCTGGTTTGATGGTAATTTAGACTTTTCATCTTTTGCCATATACTAGTACACGCAGCATTGCTTACTCCTTCACCACCACAACATGCAAATACGCATACACTCGAGCTAATTATAGCTTTGACGAGGAATAAATTTACCTGAATAATGATACACAGAAACTCGTGTGCGCTCTTGTATTGATATTTAGAGTTGATCTGGTGTGATGTTGATTTGCATCTGTCTTGTCAATTTCTCCAGAGTTTAATTTGATGGCAGCATCTGGATGTCAGATCGGAAGCACACTGGCTACAGTTCCCTAGTTTTTTTTTTTTCTGGTGGCAAACATCCACATTTTCATCTCGTCTCTTTTGCTTCGTGTTGCACCTTACATTGTATAAAGACACACATACACTTCACTTGATTTCGACCACAAGGATGGGTAATGCCATCAAGATTGCTTTTCTGAACATTTCAAACTCCCAATTTACAAATAAGTTGCAAGTGTCACATTCAATCCACCAAAAATAGGTGTATTTCACAAGTTTAATCAATTAACTTGATTAGAATCGAGCAGTGCTATGAGTTTGCAACAATGTCCCTTTTTTCTTCTTTTTTTCTTTATCCCTCCTCCTCCTCCCTATATCACAAACAAACAAAAAACTCCCTTCCTTTTTTCTCTCATAATATAAAAACCCCTTCCCATCCTTTCAGAAAATAAAAAGAGAATCCTTCTTGCTAATATGTTTAAGAAATTATCGCTTCAATTCCATAAATCACCACAGTAAGCAAATTATTCTCATGAAAAACGAGCAAGAAGCTAACCTTGCATGTGTCAGCGCTGAAGCAGCAATCCATCATCAGGTACATTATATCTCCCGGAATTGGAGATGTCAGTTTAGTTTCAAGCGAGCTCACTTTGATTGTATTGTTAAACACTGTAGGATCACATCAACAGAGATTCTTTAATAGATCCAAATGTGAGTTCACCAGCAGGATATTCTCGAGATACTTTTATTGGTGAGTGTGGTGCATCTCCTCCAAACCTTCAACCAAAAAAAGCTAACAGATTGCAGACCCCAACACATCCACCATGGCCGTCAAACCTGTCAGCACACTGTCCATGAATTCATATCAGTACACTGAGCATGACTCATCTCATTACGCTTCCTACAACTACCATCAAGACGACGACGACGATCACCACCACCACAATGGCGATGATTTGAAACTCCCTCCATTAACCATCGATCATCCTTCAGGTACAACAAGTTCTCTTGCCATTGCTTCGCCTGCCTCTATTCCATCACCTATTACACCCATTGCTCATACCAGTAATAAGCAGCTCTCTCCCGAAGCACAAGTTGAAGCGTTTGTTCATGAAGGCATTTCATTCCATGAAAAGGGTCAATTGGAGAAGGCAACTCAACATTTCCGTATTGGAGCTGAAAAGGGCAATCCAATTGGCATGTTTCTCTATGGTGTCTCGCTACGACATGGATGGGGTTGCAAAAAGAATGAACATGCCGCTTTCCAGTACTTGCAAAAGGCTGCAGAGCATGCTGTTGAAGATTTAGCCAACATCAAGAATACAGTCAATGCTTCTGCTTCCAAGGGCGAGCTCATTATGGCCATCTATGAGCTGGGTGTTTCGTTCAGACATGGTTGGGGAGTAAGTTCCTTGTAGCAATATATTGACATTGGGCATGTGCTAATCTATGCAATAGTGCAAGAAGAACAAGGAATCTGCAGTGCAATTCTTTAAGATTGCAGCTGATTTGGGCGATCCGGATGCACAAAATGATCTCGGTCATTGTTACTACCATGGACAAGGTGTCAAGAAAGACTTGTATCTCGCTGCAAAGTATTACCGCAAAGCCGACAAACAAGGCCAAGGCATCATGGGCAACAGTTGGATCTGGAAGCCCAAGTACGATAAGCCCAAATAAAAGAACCACATCTGTATTTTTACAATGTACACTACTACATGACATTTTTTGCACAACACCCAATAAATCACGTGATGGCTGATTCGCAACCTCCATTTAATGTTAGTTACTTGCACCATGCTTCTTTTTTCTTTTTTCTCTTTCTTACTCAACTTGTTTACACACTTGTAAAATATCAAAAACACCAATTGAAGGGAACCAAGATACCATTTAGGTCATAGATACTATTCATACTTGCACCTTTTAATACATATCACAACACAGCATTCACCAATATAAATCAACATGGCTTCAGCCAAAGTGTTTGCGAAGCTTCAAGCCGACCAAAACTCGATAACACAACTAGCAGAACATCACTCAAAGCAAGGCTCCAATTTATCCAACTCTTCTCTTGCCAAAAAAGCGAGCTTAGCAGCGCAGCGATGGCATCAAAACGTATTAGCAAACCAAGCATCAGCACAAAACAAAGTAAAATTCATCGACTTGTTCTTGATCGCATTCGACTAACTCTTTGTTTTTATACATGAAAAGTTTCCGCCTTCACGAGACGAAAAGGGTAAATGGACGATACAAACGCTAGCTAGCGACATGGACGACTAACTGATGCATCCAACAGAGCTTCTAAAACGCCACCAGAAAGATCCACCATCGCTCTGTCTGCATTTATATCCAACCTACTTTAAATTCGAGCATGAGGTAAGAAACAGGGTTAAATTGACGTTTTTTTTTTGCCAACTCATGAGTGTCTTGTTGTGTTAGGATGGTTTCTTTTCATACAAGAGTCAGTTCAAGGTCTGTTCACTGCGATAGTTAACATTGAACAGAGCGTGTCTCTAACGTGGTTGTAACAGGACTTTTTGGCCTGCATCAAGGACAAGCGGCTACCCGGCGACCTCATGGATGTATTTGACGAAGCTCAGTGTCGATATTATGACGGTATGCACTTGCAGATACCTTGCGAGAAGAATAGGCTTTTGACCAACTGCGATGGGATTTAGGCTGTTTGATTGTCGAAATTCACGACCATCGAGGACAGAATGCGGAAACAGCAGCAACCACAAAGCGCATTGTCATGAAGCCAACAGCAGAGAGTATTTGGACGGATATCACATTGTTGAGCGAAGAGTGGGGATTTCCATGGACAGAGAGCGTCGCTTTGCAAGTGGAGGCACAAATTCTTGTAAGTCTCTTTTTGCTTTTTTGTGATCCTCTTATCAAATTGTATTGTAGATTGCAACAGAGGAGCCTCTCTGTCTCGATCCAACCATCCAAGTAACTCGTATCAGCAATGCTCTGGAATTCACCACTGGACAAAGACGCCCCAAACGAAAAGCGAAATACAATTCTGTCGAACGAGAGCAAAAATTGGCAAAGAAGGCAGAGAATAACAAACTAATGACATTGATGGATTCTGTAAGTACAAAAAGGGGGGTTGTGGAGTAACACATGGCTAACAAACACATCTACTGCTACCACCCACAACAGAGAGCAAAACGCTCATTTCCCTTTGAGCCGAGCTTTGGAAAAATATCGTTTGTGCAAGACTGGCGATCGAAAAAGAGCAAGCAAGGAGCAGAAGCCTTGTCAGCGATTGATATCAAGAAGGGGAAGGGTAGAAAGAACGTCAGCAGTGAAGCGCCGGTGCTGTCAGACGGCCGAAAGTGTGTGCGAACAATTCGATTTGAGCGATCTGAAGCCGACAAGAAGGTGTATACCATTGTGAATATCTACGTATACAACGGTGATTACGATGGCATCTTTCGCTGGGGCACAGTGTATGATACCAGTGTGAATGGAGGCAACATTGACTTCAATATCGGCCCTGAATTCTTGATGGAAACCTACGTGCTCTCCCTGAAATCGACCTATGGCCAATTCAATACCATTGTTTGCGACAACTCCAGTGCCAATATAGTACCACCATCACCCTCCACAGCACGTATACCTACCAGCATGCAACAACAGACGCAACAGCAACAAGCTGCTACCAACTTTCAATTGCAACAATTACATGCTCAACAAAATCGTGCCATGCAAGCAAAGGCTGCTATGCTTCCTCCTCATCAAAGAGCTTTACTCGCCCAGGCACAAGCTCAGGCTCAAGCTCAACAACAGCAGCAGCAGCAAGCTCAACAGCAACAAGCTGCTCAACAACAACAACAGCAACAGGCTCAACAACAAAATGCGCTGAGCCAGGCTCAAATACAGGCACAGGCACAGGCGCAAGCGCAGGCTCAGGCTGCTCAACAAGCTCAAGCCCAGGCCCTTGCACAAGCCCAGGCCCAGGCCCAGGCTCAAGCTCAGGCTCAGGCTCAAGCTCAGGCTCAAGCTCAAGCACAGGCCCAGGCACAAGCACAGGCTGCTCAACAGGCCCAGGCCCAAGCTCTAGCTCAAAGCCAATCTCAAGCTCACATGCAACAATTACAACAACAAGCTCAATCGCGGGCATCTACACCATCTCAATCACATTTAAGCACACCCACAATATCACACGCAACGCCTTTACAACAACCCGCCTCTTTACCTCGTCAGCCACTGGCATTACCTGGTAATGGCATGAAATCACAACAACAGACACCCACACAAGCACAAGCTCAACTCTCTGCACAGCACATGGCTGCCTTACAACAACAACAACAAGCGACTATGCAATCCCTGGCTCTACCACAGCGCGCTACTCAAGCATCCGTGCCTACTTCACAGATCAACAATATGCTGCCTACCAATGTTGGAAATACACCTCAGCAGCAGCAGCAACAACAACAACCTCAAGGCATGACAGCGATACAACAAGCTGCTCTTCAACAAGCCCTCAGCGGAGGCAATGGTCAACAGATCACACCACAAGCTTCTTTGCAGAGAATTCAGCAATTGGTTGCTACTGGCGCTATACCCCTTGCCACTGCTCAGCAGCTGGTCAGTCAGTTGGCTAATTCTGGAAACCTGCAAAGACAACAAGCTGCTGCTGCTGCTGCTGCTGCTGCTGCTCAACAACAACAGCAACAAGCGTTACAAGCACAACAGCAAGCGCAGCAACAAGTACAACAGCAGCAACAATTCAACCAACAATCGCCTGTTCAGCAACGCATGCAGCAGCAACAGCAACAGCAACAAGTACCTAATGCCGCGCAATCACAGGCGAGTGTAGCAGCATCGCAATTGTTGGCACAAATGAGTCCCCATCATCAACAGCAAATGGGCGTGTTGATGGTACGCCGCAACCATTTAGCGCAACTGGCACAACAAAGAAGCATTTCACCCGAGGAATTGCAGGCGCAAATTCGACAATTGCAGCAATTGCAACAAGGCATTCTTCAATCCCACCAACAGCAGCAACAACAGGCACAGCTTCAGGCACAACAGCAAGCGCAACAGCAAGCATTACAACAAGCACAAGCGCGCGCTGCTGCCGCTGCTCAAGCTGGACGCACACCGCAAATGTCTGCGCATCAAATACCCACTCAACAGCAGCAGGGCACACCACAGCAACAGCCACAACAAGGATCGCCTGCTGCGAATGCTCAGCTTAATCCACAACAGGCACAGATTCTGCAACAATTGATGATGCAGAGAAACCTGAATGCCATGCGAGGTAGAGGACGCGGTGGAGTGGCAGCAGGACAAGGTGGAGGCCCATTGACACAACAACAATTAGCCGCACTGCAGGCCATGCGTCAAAATGGCGGTATGATGCGCAATGTGCAAGATTTGAATAGATCAGCCATGATGGCAGGACTCGGTCCCAGGGGTATCAACACGGCAGCATTGCAAGCCGCCGCTGCTGCTGCTGCTGCCCAACAACAACAACAACAGGCTGCTACGGGTACACCAGGGACGCCTGGATTGACTTCAGTGACAGCACCTGGTAATGGCACGCCCAATGTGTCCGCAGCAGCGCTCTTGGGACAACAGACGCAGGGATTACAGCAATTTCAAATGAATCTACAATTTCAACAACAACAGGCAGCGGCAGCTGCTGCTGCTCAACAACGAAACAACATGATGAATTTCCAGCAGCAGCAGCAACAGCAGCAAGGAAACAACACGCCCAATAGCAACAACACCAACCCTAATGCTTAACACTGTGCCCAAAAATTGCATTATTATTCATTGCCCAAATTAGGCTGTTTGCTTAATTGTGCGTGGTACAATTGCCCTAATATAGTATCTTGTTTTCATTCTGTAACTTGATATAAAAAGCAAACTGTCTAATTCTATATTCTCTCCTTTTTCTTATTCATATTAAACCATATATACATCATGCCTCCCAATGTCCAACAAGAACAAGCGCCTGTGTCTTTTATCGATCACTTTTGGTCCAAAGACAAGTCAGGCATGGACAAGCTGTTCAACTACATTCAGACAACACATCAAGATCTCGAGATGATCTACAGTATCTATGTGGAACGCTCTGCCATGGAACAAGAGTTTGGACAGAGATTGCTGGCACTGTCCAGAGATCAAGAGGCTCGCAAAGACGACAAAGCACAAGGTGTTGTGGCTGCTTACCATGCAGTGTCAGAGGAATTGAAGCAGACAGCAACCACGCATTTGGAGTTGTCTGACAGGTTAAAGCATCAAGTGGCCACGGAATGCCAGAACAAGTTGACAGAGTACAGAGGGCTGCTTTCAAAGTGGACAGCTGTGTTGGAGGAACTGTATCAAGACCGAAAAGAAAAGACGATGGAGCTACTGAAAGTAAGAAGGCATTGCTTGTCTAATTCTGCACAACAGAAGGTTGACGTAAAGTCTGTTTAGATCAGGGCAAAGTATTTAAAGGAGCACGACATTGCCAAGGGACAATCGACGCCTACCATGGAAGCACTGAGTAAGTAGACGCCCCCAAATCTCAAACTTGGGCAAACATCAACGTTTTCTTTTTGTGTGCGAGCAGAAAATCAGTACAAAACCATGGTGATCAAGGTGGACGAGGTTGCTCAAGAATGGAATTCAACATGGCGAGAAGCCTGTGAGGTAACGTAGCACGGCTCCAATTGCATGAATTTTTATCACTCACAACCAAGTAAAAAAAGGTACTGGAAGCCATGGAGGAGGATCGTGTCGAGTTTTTAAAGAATAATGTATGGGAATACGCCAATCTGGCATCAGCCACACTGCTTGTTCAAGACGAGGTAAGAGAGGGACGGCATTTGAGCACATGGAGACTGATCAGTTTTTCAAACAGTGCTGCGAGAATATTCGCAAACAACTGGAAGTGTGTCATGTCGAGCAAGAGATTGAGAGATGTATAGCATTGTATGCAACAGGCTCCAAGATGCCAAGTAAAGTTGAATGTCCAGCATGTGTCTCTGCTTGATTGACTCACCCGTGCAATCTATCTTTCTTAGCCACAAACGAGTATGTTGGCGAGCTGATGAGAGAGCAAAAGAAGAAACACCAGGCTGAAAGAGCTGCTGCTTCTGAGAATGCACCCAAACCACCGTCAAAACCACCTCGTCAACAAGCCGCACCTCCAGTACAACAGCAGCAGAAACAAGCGCCCAAGCCAATGCAAAGAAACCGAGATGTTCAGCAGCAGCAACAACAACAAGAGAGGGATACTTTTGAGAACGTAGGTTGCAAAGCAGGGCCGCAGCAAGAACAACGTGAACCAATGACTAGTAGAAACGACACCGACTCTCAGCAACAAGAGCCACAACTTTATCAAAGACAGGAGCAGCAGCAGCCAGAGTCTCTGCAACAAAAGCCTGTTGAGGCATCTGCTCCTGCTGCTGTTCCAACAACCACGCCAACTCATGATACTGCTACTATGGACTCTGCTGCTAGTTTTCAACCAAAGGTGGCTCCTTATGGCAATCAATTCCGTGGTGTCAATGTCAGCAACAATATGGGCAGCACGGCTACTCGAGGCCAAGTCAAAAGGAAGCCTCTCAACAAGTCTTTAATGGAACAAGTGTCGAGTGAAATGGCTATAGCGCGTCAGCAACGAGCGATGGAACAACAACAGCAGCAAAATGTGCCTTCCTATGCCTCCATCAGAGGAGGAAATGGAGGAGAAATCAACAATAGCACATACAAGAAGGCCACTAAAGCAGAAGCAGATGACGGCTCCTTGGACATTCTCTTGAAATCATTCGAAGGATCCAGCAGCAGCAGCAGCAGCAGCAGTAGCACACATGCTTCATCTACCACACAAGAGGATCATCCTAATGCTGTTGTCAGTGAAGAGGCTAAATACCGTCGACAACCATCCGAGTATAAGCCTGATGCCGGATCAATTCCTTCCAGAAGATTTGCCAGTAATAACAAGAGCTCTAATCACCATGTGCTTAAGCAAGTCGTGGATACTCCCTCTGCTTGTGCTTCTTCCTCGTTGCATTCATCTACACCAGAGCCACTTTGTCATCCAGTTGCTGCTCCAAAATCGCCTCGTCCCCCAGCACAACAAATTACCAGAGATCAACAAGAAGGATATCACCATAACAACAGTGCGCCTTTATCCATGTATGCACAACCACAACCAGCAGTACTACAGCAGCAGCCATCGCCTCATTTGATCCAGCAAGCTTTACCAGAACAGAATACAGGATATGCTCCTCAGCCAAATTCTGCCTATATTGGACACCATACGTATCAGCAGCAGCAGCAGCAGCACTATATGGGTGCACCACAGAACATGGCGCAAGCCCCAATGCAGCAACAACGATCCCCCATGATGCAACCACAGCGGTCTCCTATGATGCAGCCACAGCGATCTCCCATGATGCAGCCTATCCATTCCCCCATGATGCAACCAATGCACTCGCCCATGATGCAACCTCTCCATTCTCCCATGATGCAACAAAGAGGCACACTGCCGCCTCCCATCACCATTCCCAATACTACTACTACTACTAATTTTGCAATGACACCTCAGCCATCGCCATCCATGTCCTACTCCAACTTGGGCGGTGTGTCGCCTGGTGGCATTTTACCACCTCCTACTAGTACTCAACAGTATAGACCACTGCAATACACTGATGGAAGACCCATTCAATTCTGGGGTAAGTGGTATAGCATCGATTTCATATTACACAACACAGCGAATTGACTCTTCTTCTTTCTACAGCTCGTGCCAAGTATGATTACGATGCCAAAGATGCAGACGAACTCTCCTTCAAGGCTAACAATCTGATGGGCATTCTGGAGGCCGACATGACACAGCAATCATGGTGGGTAGGCGCCATTTACGATGAATACAGACAGACATGGTCTTTGGCTGCCTCCATTCCCAGTAATTTCATGAACAGTACTAGTGCCTAGTAGTATAGTGCCTTGTTTTTTATTGTAATATATATATACACAGATGCATCTTTTTATCAATCGAGTAATGTTATCTTTTGTTGTAATGTTGCAATCTGAGAGTTGATTTCATCCAATGCGTTATCCAATCGCTCGTTTTCTTCCTGCTCCAACTGCGTGCTAAACAACGGTAGTGAGGGGTCCTTGATGGTCTTTTTGTTTGGTAAATTGACATTCAACGCATTGTGGTCTGCAAAGACTTGGTATAAGGATTCTGTTGGCTCGTTAAAGACCAATTCGTCGTACAATAAACTCATCACAGGCTTGTCTTTTGGCCAGGGCTGTCCATTTACGTCGTCTTCGTATGGGTGCAATCGTAAATGGTGATATAAAACAACGGGTTTCTCGCTAACGACGTTTTGGAAATGGATCTTGATCATGATTTCAAATTCTCCCCAGCCTGTCTCTGATACTTCAAATGGAGGTTGTTCGATGCCTGCGACATTCATGAGTGTGAGAGAGAGTCATGATAACGCGACTAGGCGACAGGAGCACTTACTTCGTAGAGGGTTAGGATATGTCTCGTGTAGCTTGAACACTACTTTTTTAATATAGTAGCCAAGGTCTTCATTATCAAGGCCCTTCACCATAACGGTCCATTTGTGAGTATGATCTGCGTCTGATGCCTTTTTCCCATTCAAAGGATACGCAATGCTGCCATAATAGAATGGTCTTGATACACTGATCCCTTTGATACGTTTATTTCCACTAGACATGAATTGTTGAGACAAGAAAAGAAAAAAAGGCAAAACATCCTGACTGCTGTGAAGCTCCCATTCTTTTGATGAACCGAAGTCTGTCGTGAAGCAATGGGACAAGAACCCAATCACAAGGTTGGCTAATACCTTGAGCTCACTATCTGTTGAGCAACCAGAGGCAGAACCAGTTAATCCGTAGACAAGAGCTTCCGCTAAAAATATATCATACTTGTCAGTCTATGGAGCTTGTGCCAATACGGCATCTCGCAATAATGAAGTCTGACATGTCACAAGGCAAATCTACTACTAGTAGTAGTATTTGACCAGACCTTTATTTTTTCTACATGAATACAATTGATCATTGTTCCAAAGCTACGAGTTGCTTTTTTGTCTTTGACATGTCTTTTTCATTGATGAATTTATTCTAGTTTTACTGCAAGCGTTACAAGACGCTTTGATGGTAAATACTCGTTGTTGCTGTTGTAAATCGATATGAAGGGATGGTGCTGATTTATTCAGTCTTTTTGGGAAGCTCAACCTTGGGAATAGTCTATCACAAATGTTGAATGAATCAGGCAACATGACGATTCTCCTTGAGGATACTCACCATATCTGGCTTCATGATCTAGAGCAAACAAATCAATATACTGCATTTCTGCTTTTGCAAGTGCAGGAAATTTACCTTGTTGACAGCAGTGCTTCCGACAGCCATACCAGTGCACATGATCAGAAAAGTATAAAACTTGTTAGCTTTGGCCATAATGTAAAGTGTAGGGGTTAGAAGAATTAAAAAGGTTATATGTAAAAGTAGAGCAGGCCATCTGAACCTATATACTCCCAATTGAGCTTTTTGATGTCGGTGTTGTAAAGGATTTCATCATCATCATCATGTTGTACCGTATAGAACTGTCATTGCTATGGACCGCAGAAAGCCTTGCTAAATGTGATGAGATACCGAGATTCTGTGTCGAGCACTTTTTTTTTTTTTCAGGTGGTTGTATGTCCATTTACAGTTCTAGATCAGCGACATTGATATGCAATATTGCGACTGCAAACAACATCCACTCGTTGGACATGGGCCATTATGAGCAATATATCTTTCATGTATTAAAGAGCAGGTATATCTTAGCTATATGCTCGCCGATAGAGTTTTCCTTGGAAGCCCACTACATCCATTTCCATCACAAAAGTGAGAATTTTCTTTACTAGTGGTGATGGTAGTCCAACAACTTTACATCAAAAGGGCCTGAGTGAGAAAAAAAAAACTTTTGCTCTTCTTTTTCCTCTTGGATTCCTTTTTAGCAGAAAGAAAAAACGTAAATTTTGATAGCAATCATCAAGTTATAATATAAAGACACCAACTTACAAACGCGTTCATACTTTGCAGATATATATACATACAACATGGGAAAGACTACCACACCAGAATTGAAAAAGTAAGGCAAACATCTTTTTTTTTTTTTTACATGATGAAATGGACTAAAAAAAAAAACATGTTGCGTTTAGGTACATGGACAAGCGTCTCTCTCTTCAGCTGAATGGCAACCGCAAGGTCACTGGTGTTCTTCGTGGATTCGACCCTTTTATGAACATTGTCTTGGACGAAACTGTCGAAGAAATCAGTGCTACTGAAAAGCACAACATTGGCATGGTGGTAAGGACAATTCAACATAGACTTTTAAAAAGTGCCCCCATTTTGACTATTTTTTTGTGGTAGGTTATTCGTGGCAACAGCATCTCCATCATGGAGGCTCTCGAACGTATTTAGATTTTGTAGCATAAATGGAGCAGTAATTCAAGCTGGATCACACCCACCACACCCACACCTCACACCTCACACACAAACACAACGCACCAAAACACTCGACATGGATATGAAAGCATCATTTGAAAATAACTATAATAAAAAAAAGACTCCAAGATATCTTTTTACTATTTATCCTTCTTGGTCTCCTTGCTCTTTTTATCCTCTTCGGTCACTTCCTCACCCACTTGTCCATATTCATTGGCGCGAGTATGATCCACCTTGTAGGCATGTCTTTGATAGAGATACACGAAAAAGACGAAATCATCACGCAGACAAGCAAGACGATGCAAAGTAGGCATTTTGATGACAAAGGCAAACAAGTCGTCTACAGGAATGCCAGTGTTTAGATGCGGATCATGGTGCAAATAGCTGTCAAACTTACCAATGAACGTGTTTAGCGATTTGTACATCAAGGTCTTCCAGGGCATGTGAGCGACACTCTTGAGTCTGTAATTGATGTATAACTGGGGCAACATGGTGATGAAGCCAAACATGTAGACAAACTCCACCAATGTCTTGAGGACATACGAATACCAACTCTTGTGCTCGTCATAATACAAAGAGTAAATGGCGTAGCCTGCCAACAAGGGATAGGAGAGCCACTTGAGGTACTTGAATGCAATAGCATCGTACTTTGCGGTATCATCTTCCTCCTCCGTTTGATCTGCCTCTTGGTGTCCCAACGAGGGCAGAAGAGATCCAGGCGTCCACACCAGCTCGTACTTGAGTGCCTTGAATACTTTCCATAGTTCAATCACCAGGCCAAAACCTTGGCTGATCAACACCATCCACGAAGTCTCTTGATTGTTATCCAGCAGGTACAAGAAGATGACGATTTGGAAAAAGATATTGACAATCAAGGTACGCACAGAGATGCCTGCACTGTTTTGCTTCTTTTTCCAGAATGCAATATCGTTCTTGAAGGCGAGCATTTCAAACAAGGAGTGAAGACAGCTGACAGCAATGGTGGTGCCCAAAAGTACGGGGTTGGTTTCCAAAAACATGCGCTTGATCTCGTCCATGTCGCCTGAACTCATGCCGCCCAACGGACTGTTGGCCTGTTGCTTCATGGAATCATCGAGCGAGGCGAAAATGTTGAATTTCCACATGGAGATGGGTTCGATGCGGATGTTGAGTGGTAATGTGTCGACTGTTTCGTTGACTGCAAAGGCGTTTTGTTGCAAAGCCCAGAAATCGTTGGGAAACAAGATGGGTCTGTAGAAGCCTTGCTTTCCTGAAGGGCTGCGAGCGAGTCCATGATCAAACTGAACGTCTGGACAGTGGGGTCAGCAAATGCCAGTCGTCCAGACAACAGACACAATGCACTTACATTTGAGAACTGGAGGCTGCAAACCGCTCTTGGGAAGCACACTCTTCTTGTCACTGAGCAAAGCAAATGTGACATTTTGCTGCCAGTAAGCAACCAAGGGCGCACGACGAGTCAAGTTTCCCAAAATACCAGCACCAAGCCCAACAATACCTGCTACAGGCGTAGCTTCCTACATGTCGTGTCAGACACCATACTCAAGAATAAGAGATGATCAGCTTACTTGGTCAGCTTGATTTTCCTCCTTTTCATTCTCGGTGATTACAGTCTCCTCTTGTTCCTCCACCTCTTCTTCTTCGGATCCTTTCTTTAAAAGATTCTTTTGCTTGACAATGGTTTTGGCAGGATAAAATTTGGTCAGCACTGTGTAATTCAGAGATGTGAGATGAGTTTGATCTACTGGTGTATCGAGACTTTAATGATGTGTTACCATGTCTGTAATAAACGGTTGAATCAGGGTTGAAGGATTCGTCATTTGGGTTGATGGGCATGCCATTTTGAGTGATGAATACATGAGCATAGACAGTTCCGTTATGTTGCATACTCTACACGAGAACGCTGTTAGAGTGTGTGGCGCCACCATTAGTCAAATCATCCTCCAAAATTACCTTTGTTGTAGGGATATCAATACGATGTTCTCTTGCTTCAAATTGCTGGCCATAATGAATATCAGATGTAGTGAAATCAGGCTTTGCCTCATAGTTGCTAAAGTACTCGTCCTCGCTCACAAATACAGAGACGTCCAAAGGTGTGCCCAATTGCCAAAGAGGCACAAACGTCTCTGGCAAGTCAGCAAGTGGGATCTCGGGGTGAGGATAATAGAAGACATTGTCTGGGACGCCATGAGTGTAATCGCGAAGTGTTGCTGAGCCAGGCACAAGAGCAGGTTTGGCAATGACGCTTTCTCCATTCTCCGAGGCAGGTGCGTTGTTGTTGACGATTTCAGTAGAAGGCTTATTGAACCCTTTGATCAAATTAGACCTCACGCTATGTATTCAAAAAAAAAAAAAAAAAAAAAAAAAAAATCACACAAACCTCCTGTAACAGTTTTCATAACAAGCCAGAAAAAGATCATTTGCACAATTGAGCCACCGTACCTTTGCATGAAGCTCTTCTTCTGCTCAGGGTTTTCGCCCGTTGCAGGTGGCGATGTAGCCAAATTTTTGTTATCTGACATGTGTCGTTTCAAAAAGAAGAGAAAAAGGTATGCAATGAGCTTTTTTGTTTTGTTTTGTTTTTAAATGTTGATTGGAACTCAATTTCACCATTTGAGAAGCTTGTGTGAAGTCGTGTTGTATTTAGCTCGCAATGGTGTCTATAGATGTACACACATGAGACGTTTGCCCTGTACAGCAGACAAAAAGTATCCTCAAGGCGTATCAAGACAGCATCTCACCACCTAGCCAAGTTGATTTAAATCACTATAGAACAACATGTAAATCATGCAGCAACTGTTGATGAACTGTTCTGTATTACGGCAATGACGGAACAAAGAAGCGCCACCATAGCATGCATAGCCTGAGCAGGCTTTTATATATACTAAGCTTGATTGCACTTGTACCTAGTAGTAGTCATCCTGCAAAGGTCCTCTATCTTCGGCATCCAAATCTGATGTCTCTACTATGCGAAAACTATACTACCCGCCAGATCACATCGCTGTAAGCCATGTGGAATAGGTCAAGAGCAATGTCCATCAAGACAACCTCTGTACGTCATGTCATACATGATCAAGGAAATCGCACATCAAAGAGGGAAGCAATCTCCCTTTTTTGTGTGACTCTTGGGTGTTCTGCAACTCCAACTTGCCAGTGTACAAGTAACATCTGCTGCCCCCAAGTGGAGCAAAATGGAAAAACACACCTCTTTCTTTTCGAAATTTTAAGGGCCATCGTACATCTCTCTCTTTTTTTTGCATTTTCTTCTTTTTCTTTGCACTAAACGACAAAAGAGCATGTCCAATACAGATTTTCTCTCGGTAAGTATGCACAGTAGGCCATCATGTTTTGTGTGCAGTTTGCTCACCGAGTATGATGCATTTCGGGTAGAGAGCTATTGATATAGCCAAAAAGGCCACCGAGGAGGACCGCAATGAAAACTACAAAGACGCCTACAACTTGTACCAGAATTGCCTAGAGTATTTCATGACAGCTATTCGATGTACGTACGCTTGGCTACATGATGTGAGAAGAACCGGTATTTATCCCAAGCTTTTTGTTGTATTTTAGATGAGAAAAACGATAGATTAAAGGAGCGTATTCGCGAAAAGCTTGTGGAATACTTGGACAGAGCTGAAACTCTCAAGACCTTTTTGAATACCCAAGAAGAGAATAGCAAGCAGAGCACGAGCAACAGCCCCACCAAGAACGGTGCTACTGCTGCTGGAAAAACAAAGAAAGTGTAAATAGCAACCAAATGCAGCCCAAACAGATTACACACATGCTGATCTTTTTTTTCTTAGTGGAGGATCCGATGAAGAGGATGATGCTGATATGAAAAAGATGAGAGCCAATTTGTCTGGCGCCATCTTGACTGAAAAGCCCAATGTGAGCTGGAACGACGTTGCTGGTTTGGAGTTGGCAAAGGAAGCCTTGAAGGAAGCTGTGATTTTACCCATCAAATTCCCACATCTCTTCACAGGGCAGCGCAAACCTTGGCGCGGCATTTTGCTCTATGGACCTCCTGGTACCGGTAAATCGTATCTCGCAAAGGCAGTTGCGACAGAATCCAATGCCACCTTCTTTTCCGTGTCATCTTCGGATCTCGTCTCGAAATGGCTTGGTGAGAGTGAAAGACTGGTCAAGCAACTGTTTCAAATGGCAAGAGAGAGCAAGCCCGCCATTGTGTTTATTGACGAGGTGGACTCGCTATGTGGCTCAAGAGGCGAAGGTGAATCAGAAGCCTCTCGCCGTATCAAGACAGAGTTCTTGGTGCAAATGAATGGTGTAGGTAATGATATGGACGGTGTTTTGGTGCTTGGTGCTACAAATATACCTTGGCAGCTTGATTCTGCCATCAGAAGAAGGTACACTTTATTTGCTACGGCATGTCATGCAAAAACGGCTGACACACAACATCAACTCTAGATTCGAAAGACGTATTTATATCCCCCTTCCTGATGCAAATGCTCGCGCCAACTTGTTTGCTCTGAATGTGGGCAATACGCCCTGCACACTCTCGCAACAAGAATTCAAACAACTGGCCGACATGACAGATGGATACTCTGGCTCGGATATTGCTGTATTAGTCAGAGATGCGCTTATGCAGCCCATTCGAAAGGTTCAGAGTGCAACTCACTTCAAATCGGTACGTATCATGGCATGCATTGACAGTGTCATTGAAATGACCAACGCTTGTGTATATTGAAGGTTACTGCACCATCTCGATTGAATCCAGGAGCAATGAGTCAATACTTCACCCCATGCTCGCCAGGTGATCCTGCTGCTCAAGTGATGAGCTGGATGAATATTGAAGGGGATCAATTGTTAGAACCGGAATTAACCATCCAAGACTTTTTGAAGGCTGTCCAAAGCTCTCGTCCCACAGTCAATGATGTTGATATCAAACAGCATGTTACTTTTACATCAGACTTTGGTCAAGAAGGATAAACAACTAGAAAAGAACGGATCTCTTTATTAAATAATAATGTGTATTTGCCGCATAATGTATTGTAGTAGCAGCCCCTTTTGTCCCTTTTTTTTATAAATCACTATCCATTTTATACGCAACAAACGAATCCACCTTATGTACCAGAGTGTTGACAGAATGCAAGCGAACATGTTCACCACCACCTTCAATGAGTTGGGGTCCACTGTCTCCCCATTGCACAGGCACCACTACATCCTTGTTGGCATAGACCAAGACATTGAATGTGCCTATAGTGTAAAAAGCTGCTTATTTAGCGGATATCATGCAACATGAGGACTAGATCTTACAGTCATCTCCCTCTAGCTCTGGCAGAAAAGACACACTTGCTGTAATTTGTCGTAGAATGGATCGGATCTGCTTAATTGTGTTTTGTTGTATGATTTTGGCCCTATATAATGCATTGTGTACATGAGCATCAAATTGGGCAATATCAACAATGCCAGGTACTTACTCATCAGGAGGTATATTCTCTGCCATGGGGAGCCCATTTTCACCATTGACTTCAATGTTAAAGTTCCATCTCTCTAATACTTCCAATGTCTCTCTTGATTTGATTACAATAACAAGCTTGCTGATCGTACTTGATTTTAACCATTCTGTTGTTTTTGACCTTGTAAGCATCACATGTAAAATAGTATACTGGGCGGTGTATACCTTGCAATTGTTTGATGATGCTGTTGATGTAGGCTGTAAGTTCAGGATTGGTAGAAACTAGCACCTTCATACCGTATCTTGTTGTCATGTTGAAATCATCGATAGGGTAAAGGCCTCGTTGATAGAGAATGCTAGGTACAGTTGATGGTTCATTCATTGTCGATATTGCCACTGTCTTTTTCAAGTTTTCTACTCACCTATTCAATCCACACTCTTGAATACAATAAAGAGAGCCTTGTGTGAGACGATATGCTCAAGGAACAGCTTGATATACACATACCAAAGAACTTTACAACCAATGAAGCTGAACCTTCTAGAGTTATAGATGAATTAAGGTCCATACTTGACATAATTTTGTACCAGAGAAAGAAGTGAAAAGTGCGACGCCAACTTTTTTTTTTTAAAAAAAAATAATCAAACTCGTCGTGTCAAGAATACGCGGGATAATATACTACAGTGCGGGATCAATAAAGCTCACCTTTGCATGATTTAGCATGCACTCGCTAATCCAGTCGTAGAGATCTTGTTTAATCGAAAAAAAAAAAAAAAAAAAAGTATACGTAATGAATAGAAGATTGATTTACCAAAATATGATATGAATGAATAGGATTTGACGGATTTGTCCAGTCTAATTCAACAACATCCTGCTTAGCAGCAGAAGAGTTACAACATACAGTGTGAGATGGCAAAAGCAATGGGGCGAATATAAGCTTTTTTCTAGAAAGAATAAATAACCGTATGAAGCTTCTTACATTATTTGTAACATTTCGAGGCTTGTCTAAAGAATTTTCGTAGAAAAGAAGCAACTATGAGCCAAGATATCGGATTATTCAAATGAACTATAACTAACTTCATGGATCAAAAGTGTAGATACATTTGAATTGAAGCACGTTTACTCCAAGATTAGGTTGCATTTCGCTGAATAAACGTTGGCTCTGGTACTGATCTGGGGACAAGAAGCGTGGTACTAAATCAAGTAGACGAGGCTGTAACAAGGTTGATTCATTACAATGCCAAACGAACAAAAGAACTCTACACGCACCACATATTCTGAAAGATGCAAAAAAGTTATGCGGCTAAAGTGGATCGAACACCTGACCTTTAGATCTTCAGTCTAACGCTCTCCCAGCTGAGCTATACCCGCAATTCCTTGAAAATGAGACCAAAAAATTATTTATCTACCCTATACAAACATTGATGTCACGTGACTTTTCTGTTTTAACTTCAGATATGCAGATCTCATCCTTTCTTAATGCGTACAACTATTGTTCTACTATAAAGTAAAGTTGAGAAGACGACAGATTTTTAGATGATGGAAATTTGCTAGGACGCAAGCTCGCAAATGTCGTTTGGTATGCATCATACTACTGTATTTTTGTAACAACAATCTATAACAACAATTTCAAGCTTGAAATTAGTGGAGGCATATTTGCTGACTTCTGGTGACAGTAAGTCCTAGTACAAAAGTCTCATAAACCTTGCTTAAAAAAACAACAATTTTATCGCATTTGATCATCCATAAAAAGTGCAAAGAAGCAGCAAGACACTAAAGGTTTTTCCGTTCAACATATCTTCGTCACAGATCAAAATCACTTTGAAAAATGTAATGAATGAATGTTCAGGTTATTATATACAAGAGAAGCTATATAACACAAAAGGCTCAGTCAAAAAACCTTGTGTTACTATATAGTACCTTTTTTTTTTATCAGGAAGAGCTTTTGCTGGTCAGCAGCAACAAACAATAATGTTTGCTGATCTCATCTTTCAGTTAACAATCAAGCCTTGAATTTTTTATCGAAACTTAGCCGGGTATTTAATTTGTTTAGCGATTAGGTTCAAAATGGACATTTAATTTGTTTAGCGATTAGGTTCAAAATGAATATTTAATTTGTCTAGCGATTATATTCAAGATGGGCATTATTTTGAGGTGCATGTTTCAATCATTTAAATTGCAAAATTGCTAGTGGGGAATAAAATAATTTTGCTGTACACTATAAAACGCATTGTTGCGCAGCTTTGAGTGCAGCTTCCAATTTATAGTAGTGAGATTTTTATCCAAAGTAAATGGCAAAAAACTTATAACCTTTAATGTATTCAGCAAGGGGGAAATAGTGCTTCATGGAAACGTCGCATGATAGTGACCATCATACAATAGTAGTACAAGACTGTGTACACCATAGGTATTTTATCAGATTAGTAACGAGATATCACTTCATCAGAAATCTGCTGTTTTATTCACCTTTTTTTTTTCTATTGCAACGATGAAAACGACGTCGCCATTCTCGTTTACTGTCATTTCCTGGAATGCCTTCTGTCTTCTCTCTTCTGACAGCTTCTTCAAACCCTGTCTTCTATATCGATCTTGTGCGTTCGTATACTTTCTGTATGCATCTCTGTACTTCTGAACATCCGCAGGCGACCATTTATCCACCAAGTCTTTGTACTTGTCGCCGTATGCGGCTTTCAGATACACAACGACGGCGTCGTACTCGGCCTTCTCCTTCTTGATGTGTGGAGCAACTTCTTGTTGATACTCCTCGGTGGACATTCGCTTGAACAGCTGCTGGGTGCAGCGCAATCCCTCTATATACTTATTGGCGTTCTCGATTTCATCAAAATGATCTTCCTGAATCATCTTGACGATGTCCAATGTTGCGAATGTGCTGCCGTACTTAGTGTATTGCACCACTGACTTAGGGTGATGGCCAGCCAGTGATGCAACCTTTGAGTCATCGGCGAGCGCTTGTGCTTTTTGAATGAAGAATCGGCGAAGCGAGTATGCCGTAATGTCTACAAGATTGTCTCTCAGAGTTAGTACGATGAGCGTCGTAGAAGCTATTTGTATTTTTTCTCACCCTTCATGTTGGCTTTTTCAAACGCTTTTTTTATAGCATGCGTTGCATATTGGGTGTTCCAAGGCAAGTCTGTCAAGACGCCTTTATGACTATGATCAGATCATTAGCTTTAAAATTTTTTGAAATCAGCTTATACATTACTTACCCTCCAAAGTCGTTTCGACAGAATACTGGCTTCTTTTTCGCATCGTCTTTAATAGCCAAGGTTATCTTTCCACTAGCATACCAGTCCTGGATGCTCTCAGTGAGATAGTCCTGTGCGACTAGTAAGGCAACCAAGAGCGATCCGAGGTCCAGATACTTATCTGCCACACTTGTAAATGTTCTGGAGAAGGTGTGATCCGCTTGGTTTAGCACGATGTCTTTGCACTTGACGTGCTGGAAGTCGATTCTCAAGACAATGGCATCCCCATCGGCGTCTCTTCCTTGGCGATAAATCGTGATGTTGTTCTGATTGTCAATGATAAGGATGTTTGAGTTGTGGCGAATAGTACACATATGTAATCAATCTTACCTCCCATCTTAGCATCTCCCAATCTTCTTCAAGAGCCTTCTCCTTTGGCACCAAGGAGCTCAGACGCACACCAGAATACAAGATGATTAAAATCATGACCGCCAACTGCAGGTAATAGGTCTTTCTCTTCTTATTTGTAAAAAGTGCTGCCACGACCAGCTTAACGTCTGAGACGTCCACGACGAGCTTGGGTTTCCCTTTAGTAGACAAAAGACCCAACTTTGCCAGGCCTTGGCATCTGACATAGAGGTCTCCCACAAAGTTTTTTGGGACCTTTAAAGCGTGATCCTTGGCCTACAACAAATGGTAAAAAAACGTGTGGGTGCTTCATAGCACATTCGATGGACCTACTTCTGATACGAGATGTTTCAAATCGACATAGATGCTCTGCACCTTCATGGGACCTCCATCAACTCCAATTGTACATTGAGCTCTCTCAATGACATATACAGTTAGATTTTCTATTGTCAATTGTTTCCGTACAGCTGATGTTTTGCAATCTATACCTTTCGCTTTTCCATCGACAGAAGAGTCGATACCAGCCTTACGGGCCTTTTTGACACCGAATACATTCTTGGGTATTCCCTCATTTGATAAAAGACCATAGTGGGCCAAGCCAATACTACAACACATTGAATACAGGTCGGCTACAAATTTTTTTGGCTCGGATGTGCCATGACCCTTGGCATGTTGAGAGATTAATACGTATGCATGTGAATACTGCTATTATGATTCCGTAAAAACTACTCACTTCTGACACAACAAGATGATTCAAGTCAACGTAGATACCTCGCACTTTAAGTAGCCCCCCATACATGCCAGTACTTCACTACGCTCTTTCGATGGCGTAAATGGCCAGGTTGTCAATTGAAAATTCATTTTGAAATGATATCAGCTACAGAACCATGTCATGTTCATATTAAATGTTACCCAGCGTAAAGTCTGCCTTAGAGTAAGGCGCATCTTAATTTGACTTGCTGAGGTTCAGTGCCTCGTATTCGTCGATGCTTGTACTCGTCGCAGAGCTGTTATTGTGGATTTTGTAGAAAGAAGCTTGTCTTGCTTTAGCTTTGCTACAGTAGTAGTATAATAATATAGACTCGCTACTTTCTTGATCTCTCTTCGTCTTTCTGATGATGAGGAGTCTCTTACTAAAGGATGTTTATGCTAAGAACGTGAACTTGAATTATGCCAAAAAAAGTGTATTGAAGATAGAAAAAAATTTTTTGTCTTGCATTGATAGTAAAGATCAGAATACAAGATAATCCACAAAAGATACGACGGAAGAACAACGGGAGGCAAAAGGGCATGCTGCCAGTATTAACACTTGGTGGAGTGCGCGCATATGAGCGCTGACGAGATATAAAACTACTAGACATGGGTATTTTTAATGATTTGTGATCTAAAAACGATAACTGATAAATTATCGATTAGCACTACTTACTGCTTACTTCTGAATGCCGAGACGGCCTTGGTATTATAAAGGAGGAGACATAAACAGCGGGATTACTGGATTACAGATCTAGGACTCAGATGATCTGGACTCGGTTTACGATAGTTTCTATATTTTCCCAGACTCTTTTTAAGGAGGTCATTTCCATGTTATTTCCGCTTGTCATTGCATTTCATACCTTTAAATGCAAAGTGATTGAATAGAGAGAAAACATAGTTGTCGGCATTGTAGCGGCAGTTATCAAGGTGCTATAGAAAACCTGCGCTGCACACAAGTGCTATTCAAAGAAAAAAGAAGAACCAATTGAATACAAGCGAGGAATAAATCGCACCATTTATTGAACAAGAAATAAGGAGGAGATGGACGCCGCCGTCATTACTACCATGAAAGTGTTATACGGAGACAAGTACAAAAACTCGGCTTCTTCACGGTCAAATCTCAATTGTTGGAAATACAACCACGTACAAGGCTAACACAGAAGAAAGGGCTTAAGCGAAGCTTTCCAAAGAGAGACAAGATATTGCACCGAAAGAAAAGCCTGTAGATGGGGGGAAGAACGGTACCGTAGTAGTCATCGACGCTATGGAAGAAGGTAAACAGAACAACAGATTATGAATTGGGATATCGTTATTAATGTTATGAAACGTTCTGCGGTGTACGTGGTCTTTTTGTTGTAGATGAAATCCCCACTGACATAATCCTTCAGCAGATTGATGGGGACGACAGTAGTGATTCCATCAGTGCTACGTGTACAATGGAAGATGTGAGAAGAAGACAAATTTGACAATTGTCATTCAAAAAGAATCCAACAAGCCTGGTAAACTTACACTATTGTCAGCTTTGCGTACAGGATGAGACAATTATGGAAGAAAAGGGGAAGCCGATTAATGGCAACAAGGCCCATCTGATACACCTGCTTCAAGAATTATTTGTGGCGCCTGATTATTTGCCTCGCACACTAGCAACAAAAGAAGCCAGCATACTGCAACAGCCAAGTTCATTCGACAAAATGCAAATACTGTTGTACTACAAAAGAAAAATATCTTTGTAAACATGTATTACAGCATCATATGCATTGCGTTGCTTTTTTATTCGGACGGCAACACAAACTGTAACTGACGACTCCAAGGTTGTTGCTACAGTACATTGGCAGGTCACCATCCAAACTCCATTGTTCAGTACACCAAATATGGAAACAGCTTTTCGACATTGGACATTGTGAAGATGATCCAAGATGACAAGTTTGAAGACATGGATAAAGCGAACAAGTTTATTGAAGGTGTGCGCTGCACACAGCAACTGTTTAGAAGGATGTCAACGGAGGAATATCAGAAGGAAGTCGCTCCGTTCGTCAAAGACAAAAAAAAAAGCGTTGGATGACGCAATTGCTGGCTTGAAAGTGTCGTATGGCGACAATTACAAGGACTCTGTTGCTTCCTGGTCCGCGGAGGAATCCAAGACTTACAAAAAAATATACAGTAATTACAAAAATGCCCAAGACAGGTATAGAAGAAAGGGCTTGAAAAAACTGGCTGAAGAGAGAAGAAAGAAGGCGTTGGAAGAGATGACAGTAAACGAGAATGGCGACGTCGTTTTCATCGTTGCAACAGAAAAAAAAAAGGTGAATAAAACAGCAGATTTCTGATGAAGTGATATCTCGTTACTAATCTGATAAAATACCTATGGTGTACACAGTCTTGTACTACTATTGTATGATGGTCACTATCATGCGACGTTTCCATGAAGCACTATTTTTCCCTTACTGAATACATTAAAGGTTATAAGTTTTCTGCCATTTACTTTGGATAAAAATCTCAATACTATAAATTGGAAGCTGCACTCAAAGCTGCGCAACAATGCGTTTTATAGTGTACAGCAAAATTATTTTATCCCCCACTAACACTTTTACAATTTAAATAATTGAAACATGCACCTCAAAATGCCCATCTTGAATCTATTCGCTAGACAAATTAAATATTCATTTTGAACCTAATCGCTAAACAAATTAAATGTCCATTTTGAACCTAATCGCTAAACAAATTAAATACCCGGCTAAGTTTCGATAAAAAATTCAAGGCTTGATTGTTAACTGAAAGATGAGATCAGCAAACATTATTGTTTGTTGCTGCTGACCAGCAAAAGCTCTTCCTGATAAAAAAAAAGGTACTATATAGTAACACAAGGTTTTTTGACTGAGCCTTTTGCGTTATATTGCTCCTCTTGTATATAATAACCTGAACATTCATTTGTTGCATTCTTCAAGTGATTTTAATCTGTGACGAAGATATGTTGAAAGGAAAAACCTTTAGTGTCTTCTTGCTGCTTCTTTGCATTTTTTTTATGGATGATCAAATGCGATAAAATTGTTGTTTTTTAAGCAAGGTTTATAAGACTCTTGTACTAGGATTCACTGTTACCAGAAGTCAGCAAATATGCCTCCACTAATCTCAAGCTTGAGATTGTTGTTATAGATTGTTACAAAAATAGTATGATGCATACCAAACGACATTTACGAGCTTGCGTCCTAGCAAATTTCCAGCATCTAAAAATCTGTCATCTTCTCAACTTTACTTTATAGTAGAACAATAGTTGTACGCATTAAGAAAGGATGAGATCTGCATATCTAAAGTTAAAAACGAAAGGTCACGTGACATCAATGTATGCTTAGGGTGAATGACTAATTTTTTGGTCTCATTTTCTGTCATAACTGTTATGTACTGATAGCCAGAGGCTAATAAGTACTTTAGTTATTATATATAGATAGGATGTCTGTAAGGAACAACAAATATATAAATGTGGTAGTAAGAGATATATAGTAGAAAGAAGTTAATGTTTATTGAAGAGTATAAAGGTAGACTACATAACATCACGTGAAGGGCACACGTCATCTCATGACCACTACAGCCCTGTGAGTACCCTAAGACGCCCTAATATGACCCTAATATGAACGTATTCCGTGTCGTCTTCCGGATACCCAAATAGAAACGTTTTACGGTATACCCTAATACGGCCCCGAAGATGGCTGTATTTTGGTGCCTAATATGACCCTGAAGACTGTCACATTAGGGTCGTCCTTGTGTCTTCTAGGATGGCCATTCTATGTTATCAAAATACTTCCCTATTTTTGCCATTCTCTGACCTGAATATGGCCGTTTTATGGCTCTCTCTTTAGCGCCCCATTGGCTTAACCTCATCTATGATCACTGATATTGCGAATGATTCTTTCCATCCATTGGATTGTTCTTATGATGATTCATTCCATTCTATTGCTTATTGGACAATTCTACCATTATTTGCTCACTTTCAGTTTGTTTATTGGCTTGTAATTTGATCTTGGATGTAGATCTTTCAATTCGATTGGTAAATTTATACGATGCATAGGATGTAAATGGCGTGGATTTCGTTTATTTATAGGGATTTTGCACAATAATGAGGTCAATGATACGATGGAATCTTACGAAATGCAATAATTAGCATGCAAAATGTACAGCTTGAAGATAATCCAGGGATCTTCTGCGTTGATACGGCAGTACAATCGACATATACTACAGCAATATGCTACAGAGAGATAGAATGATGAGGATGAGTCCAGCAAGGGAGAGGGCAGTAGTGGATGCTAAGATGGGGCCTTAATCAAAGGATACATTGCAGTGGTAGTGATTTTAGAAGATGGCAGGGTATCCTCCTACTACAAAACAACCATGATTTAGACAAGAGATTGAGATGAGATGCTTCAGAGGAAATACCTATTCATTGATCGTTGGTGCCTTTGTCACGAGAAACTCAAAGCAGAAGTAGCATCAGTAGCAAATTTAGTCCATGTGGATCCCATCTAGTCGTGTTTACACATGGTTTTAGTTTTCACAGTGACGATAGGATATCAACAGTAGAGCACTTTACCTTCAAATGATTTGGTGTCAAAACTTTGGATCTGTATTGAAGAACCATCACAAACGCGACAAAGGAGAAGAAAGAGGGGGATAGAGACAGATGGCAAGCAGCAGATCAAACGCAAATGAGCAGTGTAAAGCAGCAAAAAGATGGCATGGACAGGGATTCACTATAGAAAGCATTAAAGACAGGATACTGAGGCATTTGTTTTCAAGTGAGCAGAATCCGCCTTACTAGTTACATCATGTAGAGTATTATGCCAGGCAAGCCATCATGAGAAAGAGAAGACAAGCAAGAGAAAAGAAAGCCTTTTGCACAAGTAGAGACCTTGCGAGGATGTAACACTACGCCAAGTTAATACGAATGTCTTTCAATCATTTAGTAGGATATTTACATCTTACATACCTTTTTAAATCTTAGAAGAAAAGAGAAGAAAGGGAAAGAAATGGAGAAATTGCACCAACTCCCGGTTTAAACTTCCAGTTTGAGCTGCTTCTTGATGCGTTCATACACAACACATATCCTGATATAGTAACTGGATGAACAACAACAAACAATCTCTTTAAGTCTTCACAATTTATGGCCGTATTAAACATGCCCTTTATTTTTTTGGATGTGTAAAAAGCATACTGTATATCATACCAACATTTTCTTTGAGATTAACGTAATAAATAACCATGTCTTATCAATCTACCTCATCACCTATAAAAGCATCAAATGTCTAAGCTGCACAACACTTGTAGCCAGACTATACGGCTCACCATGTCGCACAAACATACATATCGGCAACATCTACCATCTATTTTCTTGTCAAGGCGTATTACGGTTCCTTAATACGACTGAAGACTACTCAAGGCTGTAGTGGACACTGCAACTTTTTGGAAGGTAAAATAAGGGTAAAATACAGGGCAAATTATACATTCTACCCTTATATTACCCCAAGGAGAAAGTATACATTTTGCCCTCATATTACCCCAAAGCATAATTGGTATTGGGCGACTGGTTACCAACATACAATTTTAAATGCATAAAAGATTAGCTCTATGGCATTCAGATCATATGCCAATCATAAAATTTGCAAAGTTGCAATGTTGTTCCTCTTAAAAACACTCATATAATACCCCAAATATCGGGCAAAATGACATGCGTATTTTACCCCTAGGGTAAAACGAGGTAAAACATCTAAAAGTTGCGGTGGGACCAAAGTAGAGGCCATTACTATCTGTTAAAAGTGAGCCTTGACATTTCTGTCAGTACTGAAGGGTATTCAGACAGTGATCTTGATCTGCAGGATATCATTGACAGGTTGAATACTAATAAGAACAAGAAACGTAGGTTCAAGCCAAGAGCGCCGATATCTAGAAATATCAAACAGCGCTTAACATGGATTGTCCATAACATTACACAAAGTATATTGGATAAAGTCAATCCTAAATCATAATAATAATAAAGACACCTTTTTATCCATTTAACTAAAAGGCTACATACATCTTCCTGCACACACTCTATCTCACAACAAACTATATCTCGATCAGATCTCAGATTGCCAATACTAAACCTACGTATTCGCATCTGACAATTGGTAGCAACATTCGTATTTTTTTAATTCCTTTTTTTTTCTATCCTGTCGCCTACAGCAGCATAGCAAACAAAAAGTAGAACTGCAAGACACGCCGGCTAAGTATTCGTCAAAGGGACAGATCGAAAATATACAGAGTATTAGATCCTCTCATTGACCGAATCATAATAGTCAACCCTCCCATATTCTAGTTGTTCATCTCTATCTGGACACTACATTTTGCTATTTCATTTCTCGCTCGTGTCGATCATAATCCACCAGCTCGGAGAACACCAATTGAAACTTGAATTGTTTACACATCTACACAACAAACATTCACCAAATTTAAACTATTATACACCCATTATCAACCAATCAACATGAGTGATCAACAATCTCATCAAAACCAACAACCTGGTTCTCAATCTCAGATCCCTGCCAACTACACTCAATTCATGGAACAAAATCAGCACATGCTCACTAGCATGATGACTGCATTCATCCAAGCACAGGCTCAAGCACCTGCCGTCAAACTACCAACACCTCCCACCTACAACGGAGCACGTAACGCAAGTGAAATTGATGCCTGGATTCGCCTCATCGACAAACAAAAGATTCACAACGGGTGGACAGAAGAACGCACCTACAATTTTGCCTCTTCTCTGTTATCTGGACGTGCCGCAACCATCGTCGCTCATCATGAGGACCCTGACAGTAGTTTCACCACGCCTACCACATGGAACGAATTGAAGGACATCCTCATCAGCAACTTCAGACCTACAAATGACCAAGATCTGGCTCGTGATGTTCTTGTCACAATCCGTCAAACCACCTCAATTCGTGATTATGTCGATCGGTTTATGGACGCCGTCATCCCCATCAAAGACATCAGTGAACGTGAGCAGTGTGATCGTTTCATGCGTGGATTGAAGGACAAGGATCTTATTGCCCAAATTCGTGCAATGCCGATTCAAACTCGTACTTTGGAGAAACTATGCTCGGATGCTTTGGCCCACGAATTCGCGCGCCATCCCGAGATCAGTGCTGGTGTGCAAACCAACATCAGGTACAACAATGATGTTCAGCCTATGGATTTGGATGCCATTACGCATCACAGCAACAGCAACGGCAAACAGCACAACAACAACAAAGGCAACTACTATAACAGCAACCGAAACAACAAGCAACAACAATCTCGTGGTCGCCACAATAGACACTATGATCCTAGCGTCAAGTGCTTTCATTGCAAGAAAGTGGGACATATATCCAAGAATTGCCAGATTCGCGCAATCGAAATTATGCATGCCTTTGACAAGCTGGATCTGGATACTCGCCGCAAACTGTTCAAGAATGTTGGTGTTTTGAATTGTATGCTGGATGTTGAGTACACCGAAGAGGATAACCATGGTTGTGATTGCAGTCAATGCCACAACGGTAATAAAACTAGCGGTTCCTCCTATTTGCTGTCTTTGTGTGATCAAATTGCTGTTGATAAAGGAAATGCACAGCTGAGTGAATTGAATCAAATCATTGCAATGATGGACTCCTCGGTGGTTTCTACTTCGTCTGCGTCTGTAACTCCCACTTCCTCAAATGACAATATCTCTGCACCTGTACCAGACAATAGTCAAGAAGTGAATGTCACCTCGTCCTCAAACAGTGTCTCGGTATCCGCTCCTGTCGTATCCAATGCAATCTCTCGTCGTCGTCCTGTGGAATTAGTGCCCATCATCCAAGACATCGATGCGTCAGCAACTGTCGATCTCACCACAGACTCTGTATACCTGACCAACCTTCTCAATGCAACCAACACGTCAACTCTACCTCTGTACTCAGCAACTATCCGACTCAACAAAGCTTCGGGTGTCGTCAATGTCAAATGCTTGATTGACAACGGTGCAAGTAAAAACTACATCACAGGTAGAATTGCAAGAATGATTGAAGGTCGTCGCAGCGTGATCCATGGCAGAGAAGTTGAAACGGCAGGTGGAAATGTGTCTCCTATCAACGAAAAGATTGTCTATGATCTGAATCTCCAAGGCCACACAAGTTCTATGTCGGCATTCGTCTTTGATACAAAGTTCGACATTATCCTGGGTAGATCCTGGTTAAAGGAACATAAACCTGTTGCCGACTGGTTTGATGACACTTGGACTCTGTCGTGTTGTGGTACTGGCAAAGTGGTTATTTCACCTAGCTCGCTGTCTTGCGTGGCTAGTGCGTCAACTCAACAACAATCACCTGAACTGAATTATCTAGTCTCTCACCTGCAAGCAGAGAAGATTCTGAAGGAGGAAGGCACAGAGGCATGTTTTCTGTACATGCTGGATCAAGAAAAGAAGGATGGTGCAGACACTGCAACTAGTGGAGAGAATGTGGTATGGACAAACCAGCTCATGAAAGATTTTCCAACGGTGTTTCAAGACAAATTACCTGGATTACCAAACAGACAAGAATTCTCCCACGTGATTAATGTTCCTGAAGGTGTCAAGCCTATCAATAGACCACCTTTCCGCATGAGTCCAGCAGAGCTTGATGAATTGCAACGCCAACTGAAGGAATTACAGTCTCTTGGTCTTATACAACCATCATCCTCACCATGGGGTGCTCCTGTTCTTTTCGTCAAGAAGAAAAACGGTGAGATGCGCATGTGCATTGATTACAGAGCTTTGAACAAGGTCACCATTCGCAATTCCACTCCTCTGCCTCGCATAGATGAATGCCTGGATCGTCTTCAAGGTGCTTCTTGGTTCACTTGCCTCGATCTTCGTTCGGGATACCATCAAATTCGGTTGAAAGACTCTGATGTTCCACTCACAGGTTTCAATACAAGATATGGTAAATGGGAATGGCTCGTGCTGCCTTTTGGATTGTCAAACGCCCCACCGTCTTATCAAACCTGGATGAACGGAATATTGAAAGAGTGCATCGACAAGTACGCTTTGGTATATTTAGATGATTGCTGTATCTTTAGCAAAACTAGAGCTGACCATATCAAGCATGTTCGTCAAGTCCTGTCTATTTTTGAAAAAGAAGGGCTCATTGTCAACCTGAAAAAGTGCGAATTTGGTAAGCGTGAATTGGAGTTTTTGGGTTTCAAGGTCTCTGCAAACGGCATTCTCCCATCGTCATCCAAGGTGAAAGCTATCCAAGACTGGCCCAGACCCACTAATGTGCAAGAAGTACGTCAATTTGTCGGATTGGCACAGCATTATCGTCGTTTCTGCCCAAATTTCTCCTCAATCGCAGCCCCTCTCACGGAACTGACTCATGGCAGTGGTGCTAAAAAGCGTGCTGTCGTCTGGAATGACCAATGTGAAGTTAGCTTCAAAACCATCAAGAAAATGCTCACATCATCTCCATTGCTGAAACTACCTGATATGAGTAAGCCATACCGAATTGAGACGGACTCGAGTGATTTTGGTGTAGGTGCCGTACTCCTACAAGAAGACTCTGACTCTTCCTCTTGGTTGCCAATTGCATATGAATCAAAGAAACTGTCTGCAACTGAACAAAAACTGCCTGCCCAAGAACGCGAGCTGATTGCTATTGTCCATGCTCTGCGTACGTGGCGTTGTTTCGTCGATGGTTGTCAAGGTGGTTATACAGTGTACAGTGATCACAAACCACTGGTTTATTTCAAGTCTCAGTTGAATCCTACACCTCGCTTAGTTCGCTGAATAGCAGATTATGAAGCATTCTCACCAAACATTGAGTACAAAGCTGGAAAGGAAAATCAAGTTGCAGATGCATTATCAAGAAGACCAGACTTACAAGTGAATACCGGTGAGACGATACAGCCTTTGGAACCTGAATACTTGTATGCCGCATGGGACCAGCTATCAGACGCCATCAAGACGGACTGGCCGATTCTCTACGTCGACAAAAATTACGAAAAGATGAAATCTGATGTATTGAGGAAGCGAATGGAAAAGGAGGAGGATCAGTTTGTGGTACGCCAACGGACAGTGTATAGACTGCACAAAATGGAAGATGGCACCGTAAAACAACTCAAGTTTATCCCCTTCTCGGACCGTGCTGATTTGGTTTTCAAGTATCACGAAGGATTTGGCCACGCTGGTATCAAAACTATGTTGAAAATGTTCACAGAGAGGTATTGGTGGCCAGGCTATCGCAAAGACATTCAAGACTGGTTGAAAACGTGCGCTGCTTGTCAATTGAACAGTCGTCGTGATGATGTTCACCAAGATGTCATGCACCCTCTGAACATACCTAAAGCATTTGATCGTTGGCACTTGGATTTCGTGGGTGAGCTGCCTACAACAGGAAATGGCAACAAGTGGCTATTGACAGCTGTCGACTACCTCACCAATTGGCCTATTGCAAGAGCTGTACCTGTAGCGTCAATGGAAGCGGTAGCAGACTTCATCTATGAAGAAATTATCATGAGATTTGGATGCCCTGCTGAAATCATCACTGACCGAGGTGCTAACTTTACGAGTGGCCTAGTCGCAGCATACACCAAGCGTGTTGGAACCAACCACAAACTGACATCCGCATTCCATCCACGCACAAACTCCAAGGTTGAAAGATACAACGGCATCATCAAGCAAATGCTCCGGAAGTACGTCAATGGTGCTATACACCGCTGGGATGATTTTGTATACGCCGCCTTGTGGGCAAGCAGAATCAGAGTGCACTCTACCACTGGTTTTTCACCTTACTATCTGGTATATGGACGTGAACCTAGACTACCTGGAGATGCTTTGAGGCCATACATCACCAAAGAAATGTTGCTGGATAAACGCACTGTCGCTGATATCACTTCTCGTGAGCTTGAATTACTTGGCCAACACCGTGCTGCAGCCGAATTCCGTCTCAAAGCAATGGGCGAAGCAGACAAAGAGCGTTGGGATGCTAAGATCAAGCCTACAAGTTTTGAACCTGGTGATATGGTCATGCTGACTCATGAAGGCAAATTTGGTCTCGAGCCTCGCTACAAAGGCCCATACATTGTCACCAAGGTATTCCCTGATTTTGGCACTTATCAGTTAGAAACTATTGCTGGTGAACCTTTGGAATCGTTGGTGCATGTTGATAGACTTAAGGCAGCTAAAGGAGAAAGACCCGCTGAGCCATGGTATGATCCTACCACCAGTCGTCGTGAAGTTCGTGAAGCCGATCGCTTACGCCTTGTTTCTGACACTACTGCCTCCCATGACACAATGGATCATCCTGCCAAGTCATCCTCGTCATCATTGCTGCCAACACCTGCCTTTTCTTCGTCGTCAATGCAAAATTTGAATCAGCCTCAAGATGATTTCATTGACATGCCTATATCAAGAACACAAAATGAATCCCAACATTTTGAATTACCACACCATGACTCGGCACCGCCAACACCAACTGAACATACTGCTGTCACTCCACCAGTTCAGGATGTCATAGATGAAGATGTGTCTGTTCATGGAAGTAGTATCATGGATGAAACAGAGGAAAATGAGCATGGATTGGATCAAATAATGGATGGATATGACTTTTTGTCTTCGGCTAGTAGTGATATGGAAATCATGGAGCAGTCTCCACCATACGAGCCAGCACCATCCTCACCTGCCGCCATACCGCAACCGCCTTCTCCCACAATGACTGTGTCATCGTCATCTTCGTCGTCGTCGTCGTACCTGTCTTCTCACTCCACAGCGTCAAACATAAGTGATGAAATCAACGAAACAGTTAGTGTGGATGCAGATATAGAGCTAGATGAGCGTTTGTCAGAACAGAACGATAGCGAACCTACTGCAAATGACAGTATCCAATCTACATTAGAGTCTCCTCTACCCCCACTTGCCGCTAGTCAAGTTAGTCCAAGTCCAAATACTATCTCTACTGTTGATCCACCTACTCCTGCCGAGCCAAATCAAGCTCCCAAAGTCCTTATTTCTTCTTCTATTCCTCCTGCTAGCAGTGATTTTGCCTTCAAGCCACCTGCTATTCCAAAAATTTCCACTCACAATCCTACTACTCAACCAGCAAAAATCGTCAACCTCTCCATACCTCACATGCCAACGAACACTGCCACCGGCTCATCAAGCTCAAATGATGTTGTTCAGGGTCGAACAATCGTTTCGAAGGGGGGTGATGTCAGTACTGAAGGGTATTCAGACAGTGATCTTGATCTGCAGGATATCATTGACAGGTTGAATACTAATAAGAACAAGAAACGTAGGTTCAAGCCAAGAGCGCCGATATCTAGAAATATCAAACAGCGCTTAACATGGATTGTCCATAACATTACACAAAGTATATTGGATAAAGTCAATCCTAAATCATAATAATAATAAAGACACCTTTTTATCCATTTAACTAAAAGGCTACATACATCTTCCTGCACACACTCTATCTCACAACAAACTATATCTCGATCAGATCTCAGATTGCCAATACTAAACCTACGTATTTGCATCTGACATTTCAAGGAATTGCGGGTATAGCTCAGCTGGGAGAGCGTTAGACTGAAGATCTAAAGGTCAGGTGTTCGATCCACTTTAGCCGCATAACTTTTTTGCATGAATTGCATTTTGTAGTGTAGGTAGAATGCTGTCAAGTACACACAGACTTTGTGTGTACTGTCGTGTGTATAGATAGTGGATTTAGATAAAAGTATAGGATAGATATATAATTGAGATAAAAGATGATCTTTATTCTTTTGCAAATTGATTTGATATTTATACTGTTGACTTGCGAATAGAGACAAATGAGTATAGAATAGTAGTAAAGAGATAGAAGATATATAGAAGAGCTTAGACAGATCGAACTATATAATGAGCACCAGGTTTATAGTTGTCCAACTTAAAAGAGATATAAGTAAACAAATAAAGATATAATATATCTAATAAGATTTGAGATGAAATACAATGAATCAATAACCAAATGTAAATGTTAGATTCAAGGGATCTTTCAGATGAATAAGTTCAAAAAATAAAAATAAAGAATGAAAGCTATAGTAGCTATGAATATAAGTTTCAGGTAAAAGTAAGATGATCGTTTATTGATTCAAGTTATTTGCAGTATTTATATTAAAGATGATTCTAGCTAATTCTATGTTTGTTTCTAACAGTTTCTAAATATGATCGGTATAATTTCAATGAGGACTTTGTCCTGGATGTTTTATCCTTGATTATTAATCTTGTTTCTGTATCTACGGCGATGGATAAAGTTTTGTATGTTGATTAATAATTATTTGACATTTGAATAGAAGCAATTAGATGTTTGTTGAGGGCTTTTTACCACATTTGTATGAGGCTTTTCTGTGTTGTAACTTCTTTGTAAGGGTTTTCCGATGAATTGAGGTGTTAGCGGCTATGACCGAGTTGGTAGAGCTTCATAGAAAGATTTGGAATAAAAGGAGGTTGATACCCGAGTAGATATGGATAGTTTAGAGTTGGATGGTGTAATATCGTGTACCTGAGATTTGACATCTGTCAAATATGAATCTCAGTGCGTTATTTGTAATAGGAGTTGAATGGTTGATATATTTGATTTGAGTTTAAAGGGGAATGTCTAGTGATACAGAAGTGCTTCGCTCAAGAAAAGCTTCCAAGGTGTTCTTAAGATTTATATTCGATAATCCCGATGTATGAAAACGTGATTGTGTAGTGACAAGAGTGATTTATTGGAGATATGTTTGTAATTTACGAAAACAAAAGGAGAAAAGATGAATGGCGACGAGTAGCCAAAAACGACTCGTAACAATGCTAACTACTGTAAAAGGTTACACACAAAGTCTGTGTGTACCTGACACAAGACACAAAAAAAACTACGAACACCACAAACAAAAATAGTGTAAAAAACTCTCCGGCGGGGAATTGAACCCCGGTCTCCCGCGTGACAGGCGGGGATACTCACCACTATACTACCGAAGAAGGGATGGTAGTGGTAGGTTAAGGCACCACACTCAAACCAGCAAGGTTGTGGGTTCGAATCCCACCATCCCCACCTAGTTCTCACTTTCCGCCTCCTTAACAGGCATGTTCTCTTTCGCTTGGAGGCTTCTCTGTCTACTTGCACCACCTTTGTTCTCCATGTCATCTCCATGATACTCTGTCTCTCCTTGGGTTTTTAATGCCGTTTAGCTTTGGTACTGCCCCGTTCTCATTACCATTTTCCATAGTTTAATATGCTTTTTCCCCATCTTGAAATCTCAATTATCCCAAACCTGCCCCGACGGAGACACTTTGCCCTATAGGGACGCCGTCTACATGCCGTCATTCAATAAAACATTTCACCTAAACTACCGAAGATTTCTTTACTCGGTGTACATCAACTCTCTGCCTGCGATGTTGCGCGTGCCATTTAACCCTCGGGTGGTGGAACGACCTCCTCGCTTGTATAATGGTCTTTGGATCAATAGCTTGATGTATGCTGATGATGTGGTGCTGATTGGAACTGCCGAGTCTATGCCTCTGTTACTTGCTCGTGTGGAAGCTCATTCTGTGTCTCTGGGTTATCGGTGGAACCCTCTGAAATCTGTGGTCCTTAATGCTGGTGTGGGTGGTGGTGCTACTGGTGTGTCTCCTGGTCTTGGTGATGGTGTTTCTTTGTCTCTCTATGGTCAAGTCATTCCTGCTGCTCTTTCTTTTACTTACCTTGGTTTGCCTTTCAATGCGAAGGGTAGCTTAGATACCGATCTCTTGTTGGCTAGAAATAGTCAATCGGCGTTAGGTGATATGCGTGGTCTTCAATCTCTTAGTCTTCATTCTGCTGGTTTCTCTAGGCTCTTGTCTGCTAAACTGTATGCTGCTTTTATTCGGCCCAAACTTGAGTTTGGTCTGTCTATTTCTTGGTTCTTAAAACGTCATTTGAAGCTTTTGGAAAAGGCTCAGAATCAGTGTCTTCGTTTGGCTTTTGGTGGTCATCGTACTTCTTCTGTCGTGGTCTTCCGGCATCTGACAAACCTCCCTACTATGGAGGAGCGCGTTGATGTGCTTACGTGTTAGATGCTTTGGCGAGTGCACACTCAATTGCCCGATGATACCCTTCTCATGTTGCTGATCCCCTCTCTTGTGTCCTTTAAACATCGTCTGAACAAGTTGGCTGTCAAAAATCCAATCTGGGACCCTGCTTTTGCTGGTGGTGGTGCTGATAATTCTGTTGCTTTGGATCGCCGTGATCTTACTGCCAAGGTCAAGGTGTATCGTCATGATTCCCTCCAACGCCGTCTACATCCTGCTCCTCCTGTTTCTCCCCCTGTGCTTCTCTCTGCGTGTCGTCCTGCTCTCATGGTGGATCCCATTCTGTATCTCCCAATGTCCGTCTTTGATCGTAGTCGTATTCTTCGTTGGCGCATGGGATGGCTGCCTGCTCGGCCAGTTCCCTGTCGTTGTGGTGCCCCACACGCTAGTCGTAATCATTTGCTAGAGTGTCTTGGTGTCGCAACAACGCTTTTGTTTCCTGGTGATCCTCGTGGTGCCGATTATTTGCCCAATCCTTTGGACTTTTGGCTCAATCGACTACCTCGTACGCAACCGTCTTCTGCCTCTACATTGCTGTCTCTTCACTCATTTTGGTCTGTCCGTTGGCCTGTCATTCTCCAAGTCTTTTTGGACATTGACATGATCTGCCATCCTGATGCTGAATTTACTGGTAAAGCGTTGGACTCGTCTGGCTCTGCCTTTCTTGACTGGTTACTTCCGGTTTCTTTGGATACCTCTGTCTCGGGTGCGCCATCTATCTCCTCTTCAGATAGTGTTGGCATATCTCTCGCTATTCCACATCTTTTGTCTCACTAAGATGCTGTCTCTCTGATGTCTTCTTTTCCAACTGTTTTTCGTTTGCCTTTTTTTGAACCAAGGATTTTATTTGAAATTTTTTGTTATTTTTTTATATCCCCTACTGAATTTAATTCCAGCTGTCAACATTTTGATCCGCATTATAATGAGCACTTTGCCCTACAGGGACGCAGCTCCTATATTATATTTTATCAATAAACATTTCAACTATACTACCGACGAGAGACGTTAGTCGAGCCACGCGCAAGCAATTGCTGTTCCTTTTATACATTTTTTTGAAAACGCATTTTCCCACAAAACACCTCATTAATCATCAAGATTTCCCATTCAAGACTACCTCGTGCAAGCGCCAAGGCTTCTGGATATTCTTCTGTGTCTCGTACTACGGTTGCACCTGCTCAGCAATTAATTTCAATTAATTCTGTGCAAAGTAACACTACTTTGTCCTCCAGTTCCACTGCTTTGTCCTCCAGTTCATTCCAATCCTTCTGTTCCTCCTTGTCCAACTACCCCTGTTTCGCAATCAAAAAGTCCTTTCAAACCTTGTCCCACTTCCTCTTTAGGTAATATGCCCCAAAAAAGGATTCTCACCGAACAGGGAATCGTTTCTTCTCCCACGGTTGTCAATGCAACTGTCAAATCTCCCCCTGAGGTTGTCACTGCAACTCGTGTCACTCGTATCCAGATTCCCAAAAATTTCAAGGCTCCACTTATTGCTGTCAAGCCCTCTCCCCTAAACCAAAGGCCACTATTACTCCTTTCAATGATATCAAGAATTCTACTGTACTGACGAAGCGGGTCTTTGTTGTATTTACTATATTTTCAGAGACAAAAGCTACAGTATATATAAAAAGTATAGGATAGATGTTTGAATCATCGCCCCTTATAAGCAATGGTAAACTGTTAAAACTGGATAAAAAATCAAGCTTTTTTGACCATTTCTTTGCATCCATAGAAGCACTCACTTGCTACTAGTAGGTCTGTAGCTTTTTTTTAGTCGATTAATAAGACAGATTTTGAAAAAACAAGCCTTAAAGTTTCTATCGTGCTTTAGTCGGTGTTTTAATTTGTATAGCGATTAGGTCCAAAATGTACTTTTTGAGCTGCTTGTTTTGCCCATTTACATGGCAAAGCTGATAGTAAAGGGTACAATTTTTTTGTTGTACATTGTAGAAGGCACTCTTGCGCATCTCGGGGTATAATTTTTAGAGCAAACCTAAGCCTTTTATTAGGAATAAAATGTAAAAAACTGCTAATTTGGGATGCACTTTGTAAAGGAAAAATCGTGTTCCCACGAACGTCTCACGGTAAGTGATTTTAATATATAATATTGCTAACTTTTGCAGTTTTTTGCCTCCACAACATGACCACTGAGCTGAGAAGCAGAGAAATACAACCAAATTATTAAAAATATTCCTAATTTAATGTTTTATTTCATTAAAAAAAGGTCTTTTTGTTAATACTATAGTGTAGCCATCGAATTAAATGATCCCTACTGCCTATAAGCAGAAAAGCGCGATACACTAAATATTTTAGCTGTTGCTCTTCAAGTAGCAATTGAGGTTTAAGATTATATTTAATATATTTTGCTCAAAATTTGTAGTGGACCTAACGAGATTACTATACAGTTGAGACAGCAATGTCAATTTTCAGCTATCCTTTATGAATATAGATGCACTGCCTGACAAATCAATGAACATCAATACTTAATTAGATTTGTCTTCTGCCTTCCTGATATTTTTTGATAGGCGGATGCAGCAGATTTACTGATATTGGATGAACAATCCAGACTTTTATGAAGGACATCCATTGTTTCTACCAAACCAAAGCTTTTTATTGTACTAAACTGTACCTTACCTTAGAAGTTTCTTCAAGTATTATCTCTCCTTTATTTTGTTCAGTTTCCTCTTTTTTTGTATCATGAAAGAGAGATTCAATACAATCAGCTGTGTGTTTCGTTTTCTCTGTGCACTGTGAAATTTATACGACAATATTTACCTAGTCTATCTTGCCACTACTTTATATCAGTTGAAGCTTGAAAGACTTTGAATGACATCATAAGAACTATCTCCCTTGTATTTATAAGAAAACAGCTTATAGTCAAAATGATTCTCTTATCAAAAAAGCTATGGAATATCATTGGACTATGGCAAGATGACAAAAGCTTTAACAAAAGACTTGTGTGTTCATATCTATGACACAATTGCGAACGGCATAAATAAGTCAAAGCAGATTGAGAAAGTTTGCATTTGGTCTTGTTAACAGTACAGTTTGTTTGCGTCACGCATTCTTAAATCCACATCTATGCCGATTTGTTGACTTTTTTTTTTTTTTTTGTATTAAAGTGTATCTTTATTAACTGTGTTGTGTATCAACTATAGAGTAGGTATAGGCAGGACCAAGGTGCCAGCTTGATCACGTGCCAAAGAGAGAGAAGAAATTAAACTACCATGGTCTTGACGGACCAGGTTGATAGCAGCAGAAGCTATCCATGGCTCCTCGTCTATGACGCATCGCCAGTGATACTTCCAAAGTGTACTGTAAGCAGCACCAAGAGCAACCAGAACATCCTCATCAATCACCACCAAATCATCACCACTGCAAAAACTAGTAAGAGCCAGCCAAATAGAGGCATCAGAGGGGAGTAGCTCTTGCAAAGAGAGTAGAGAGACAACATCCCGCCAGAAAAAAGATTTATGTAGGCAACCCACCACGAAGTGATAGAGGTTCTCTGATTCAAAACCACAAAGAGCACAAACAGGAGACAAAACAAGCTTAAGTTTGGCCCCATAGCACCAAGAACGAGTAGCTACACGATTGTGGAGTAGGCGCCACCAAGGTGTGAAAGCCTTTGCAGGCATTTTCAGGGACCAAAAGACCGATTTGTTGACTATTTTTGAATTCCGACGATTTTTTTATTCTGAGGTCTTGAAATAAAATTTCAAAAGCTAAACAAAAGGTCTTTGGACCTGAACGCCAGACAAGCACACCACATTTTGCATACCTAATCGTTATATCAATATTAATTTTGAATTGCATTTTTAAATTACAAAGAAAATTAAAAAAAAATTAAATGCAAGTTTTTTTTTATAAAAATATTTTGTAATACTTTGTAAATTTATACAAATAAATAAAATTTTAAAAATTTAAAAATATTCATTAAAAATATTATTTATTTTGCGTGATAAAATAATTAAGTAAAAATAAAAATTAAATTTTTAAAAGTTTTAAAAAAATAAACGCGTTTAAGTAAAACAAGTTCTTTGTGTTAAATGTTTAAATTAAAATCATTTATTTAAGTTTAAAAGTGACATTTTTGTACGTTGTAAACAGTACGGCATAGGTTTGGTGTACCATAGGGTTGTTAGTATTGCGATAGGGTTGGCTTTTTCTTGTGGCTTTGTATGGCGATAAGGTTGTTTCTGTATCGCTATCAGGTTGATTATCTATGATCACTTTTATAAAGTTTTTTTTTTTTTTTTTTTTTTTTTTTTTTTTTTTCACTAGGCTCTTTCGCTTATACATCACTTTTATAAAGTTTTGATTTTCGCCAACTTTGAACAACGATATCTCGATAACTAGGATACATCCATCTCGCATCCAAGTACATTTAGATACATCCGTCTCAGCTCTACAACATATCTCAATTTCAGATCGATTCAACTATTTTTCGACAAATTCGACTTTTTTATACATTTTACTATCAGCAACTTTCAGTTACACTCTATTTTTCAATACACTCTACATTCGTTACACTCCATGTCAACCAACACTACATTGACTTGGGCTCAACGAGCATCTGATGGTGCAAAGTTGAAGTTTTACCAGCCTACCAAGAGGCGTTCTGCAGAAGCTGCGGCTTCTTCTTACCCGTTAGTGGGCTCCGTTTTGTATGAAGATGACGATTTGAAGGGTCAAATCTTGGCTAGCAAGGCTATGGCTATAGTGCAGCAGGCACTTACTTCTGGTTCTGTCCTTTTCTCGTTTCGAAAAGGAATTTTTGGTGATCGTGTGGATGCGTACAAGGCCATTCAAGTCCAAGTGTCTCCCTTGGTGGAATTCCGGCCTTTGAGCGTCTATGATGAGAAGAATGATGGCTCTTTGCTCATTGAGGCAAAGTTTGAGGAGGTGGAGGACGCCCACAAAGCTTTGAATACTGGTGTTACTGTGGATGGTGTTGTCTACAAGGCTGTCCATGCTAAGGAATGCAAGGAGTTTGGCGAGTTGAAACATGTGCAGTTCACTCTTATGCGCATTGTCAAGGAGCCAACCTTTTTGATTGATTTGATGGATTCTCTGGCCCATTATGGTCGTGTTCTGCAGGTGAAGCAGTTTACTCGTGGTGGCTTCTTTGAGGGCAAGTTCTCTGTTATGCTGGATACCTCGGTGGGATATCAGGTAGAGGGTGGTGAGCAGAAGGAGGCTCAACCTCTAGATAGAATGCTCTATCTCAGCGAATTTGATTGCTTTGTGGCAGCGACCTATAAGGGTGCTCCCCCTATTTGTCATTTCTGTCGACATAGTGGTCATATTCGCGACAAATGTCCTGAATTGTTGAAGCGTCGTTGCTATGGCTGTCAAAAGCAAGGTCACATGTTGCGTTTTTGCCCGGAGCAAAAGGATCAGTCTGCCAGTTACACCAAGAAGCAGAAGGTGGCTCAACCAGGTGTGGGATCTGAGGCAGTTGAGAAGGCTCGTCAAGACACTGAGCAGGTTATGGATTTGATTGCGAAGGCAAAAGTTGGAGCAGGTAAGGAGGATTTTGGGGAGGAAGATGAAGAACTCGGTTCTCTTGTAGACGAGGATGAATCACTTCAGGGTGTTGAAAGTGTTGACGCGTCTGAAAATGACAAGTCCACTATGGATATGGAGGATCTTCAGGAAGAGGATCATCAGGTTAAGTCAACAATTGTGGATGAGGATATTGAGGATGATGAAATTGTCCTTGCTGGTGCCGCCAAGAGGCTTGATACTGTGCGTAGTTCTGCTTACTCCAAGTATGCATCGAACGATGTGGCTATGAACATGAGTGTGGATTCACCTGAAGAAATGTTAAAGTTGACCAAGTTGAAGGAGGTGTCTCAACGCAAGAGGGTGGAATTCAATTCCAATTTGAAGGCTGGAACTGGTGCAGGTTTGAAGGCTTACTCCGGTGGTGATTCTTCTGAGTCTGGTGCTGGTAACAATGGTCTCAAGTCTGTGGGTTCTGGTTCGGGTTCTGGTGTTTCTGGCTCTGGTGGTGTCAAGAATAACAAGACTGACGGCAAACAGCCATCCAAGACAAAGCAAAACGCCCGTAGGGGTCAATGATTAGTACAAAATTAGGCATCAAGATTGGCTCCCTGAACACGCGTAGCTTGTTCATGCAGTCCAATCCCACAACATTCAAAGAGTTTTCTTCTTATCTTCGTTCTCAATCTCTCCAACTAGATATCCTTTGCTTGCAAGAGGTGTCTCATTTCCGCTCTCAATCTACTCTCACTGAATCTCAAGTCCGTTCCTTTTCTTTTGCTTTTCCTAATTGTTCTCTCATTGTCTCCAAGCACTGTGCTATTGTTTGTCTTAATTCTCGTTATTCTTTGGTGGATACGGAAGTCTTGCTGGATGAACGTTGTCTTGTTGCATCCGTCATTGATGCCTCAAGCAATGTGGTGTGCAAAGTGGCCAACATCTATGGTCCCGCGCAGTCTTCGGACCGTCCTTCATTTCTCTCTGAATTCCTTTCTCTTTCTGTCTGGTCTGATGTGCTCAACACACCTTGGATGCTTATGGGTGATTTCAACATTCACTTACACTCTTTGTCTCATTCTCGTCAAGCCGATGTCGCTCCTTTTGCTCACTGGTTGCGTACTCATTTTGTCAACTGTCATCCGGAAGGTCTTACCACGTTTCCAAAGAGCAATACGTGTATTGATTATATTTTTGGTCACTCGTCTCTTGCTTCTCGTTTGACTAATAGTCAGTTACTCTACATGCCTAGCAGGTGGACAGATCACTCTCTTTTGACTGTTGATATGTTACCAGCGACAGCTAGTATTGGTCCTGGTAGTTGGCGGTTTAATCCAACTTTGCTTGATGATAAAGAGTTTGTTGCTCTACTGAATGCCACGGTGTCTCTGTTCTTTTCTGGTGGGTCTGTTGGTGGTCGTAGTGGTAGTTGTAGTGGGTCTAAGGGTGTCAATACTAGTCAAGGTGGTAGTGGTGACCCGAATAGCACGGTGGCTAAATGGGAATCCTTCAAGTTGTTACTCAAGTGCTGTGCACAACGGTACACTCGAAGCATGAAAGCACGATTCAAGAACAAAGTTTTTGCACTCCAACTGGAACGTCTTGAGGCTCTGTCAACGTCTGTATCGAGTGTTGAGACTAGGAATGCTTTTGGTCAAACTGACAGAGTGTCTCCCGCTTCAGGTGATGCTGAGCAGGTTAGACAACTAGAAGTTTTGATTGAGAATCAGATACAGAAAGAGACTAGTCAAAATAGGCTTCGCTCGGCCACTCGTTGGCTCGAACAGGGGGAATGTAGCAACAAGTATTTCTACCGTGTGATCAAGGTGCGAGAGTCCCAACAGACGATTCAATCCTTAAAATGCTCTGCTACTGGGGATGTCTTGGTGGATGCAGCAGCTATCAACAGGGAGGCCCAAGGTTTCTACCAAAGGCTATACACCCCTGATGCTGTCGATGCTGAAGCTATCGACACTCTCCTGGGGAATGTGCCATCTAATGTGCGTTTATCATCCTCGGATGGTGATATGCTGACGGCACTTCCAACTCGTGATGATTTGTTGTCTTTGCTCTCTCATGCTCCCAAGTCTAAAAGTCCTGGTCTTGATGGCTTGCCTTTTGAATTGTATCAGCATCTTGCTCGTGTCTCTACTGCTTTTCTGGACCTTCTTGTGGATGTCTTGGGTGTAGCTTTTTCTGGTGTTTTTCCTCCGTCGTGGCAGCAAACTCGCATGGTTCTACTTTTCAAGAAGGGTGACCCTCTGTTGTTGGTTAACTGGCGGCCTTTGTCCTTGATTAACAGTGATGCCAAGTTGTTTACGAAGCTCATTGCTAATCGCATGAATAAAGTGCTGCCCAAGTTGATCAATCCCTATCAAACTGGCTTCCTCCCTCATCGTCTGATCTCGGATAATGGCTGGCTAAATCAGTTGTTGATGTCTCATTTGCGTGTTGTAGCCCCTGATTTACCTCAAGTAGCTGTCTTACTAGATCAAGAAAAGGCGTATGATAGGGTTCATCCTGAGTACCTTCGTCGTGTTTTGCTTCACTTTGGTTTTCCTGGCGGGTTGGTTTCTTGTTTGTCGTCTTTGTTCTTTGGAACAAAGATCTCGGTGTCTATTAATGGTTGGCTTGGTGCGCCAGTTCCTCAATTGCGAGGCCTCCGTCAAGGCGATCCGTTGTCTCCATTGCTATTTAATCTGGCGTTTGAGCCTTTGCTTCGTTCTCTTCTTGCCTGTCCTGGTCTCTCTGGTGTCACTATGTCTCCTGTTGACATCCCACGAAGTTGGAAGCCGTCACCTGTGAACGTGCATGAGGACCATGGTACTGGTGCTCGTAATTGGACTCTGGATTTCGTCAGTCGTAGTGGTGCTCCTTCTCCTGTCAAGATTCTCAGCTATGCAGATGATCTTGAGGTGTTTTTGTCTTCTCCGGAGGAATGGTCGGTGTTGCTCTCTGTTCTTGATTTGTATGGCCTAGCATCTAATGCGAAAGTCAATATCAGCAAGACGGTGTTGGTGTCTCTTTCTGGTGTCTCTCACTCTGCTTGGGTTACTTTAGCCGAAACTACTGGTCTCCAGTGGCATGACGCTCACTCTCGTGGTGCGGTGCGGTACTTGGGTTATCCCCTGTATCATACTGAAAGTCAACTTCAAGACTATTTGGATGGTGTCTTGGTCAAGGTCCAGCGGCACAGTAACCTGTTGAAACAAAGGAATCTCTCCATTAGGGGAGCAGGACTAGTGGCTAACTCGTTACTGTTGTCCAAGGTTTATCATTTGTTGCGTGTGGTTCCTAGTGGTGATACTATCAAGCTGTGGTTGAAGTCTCTCAAGAAGGTGGTACGTGAGTATCTGGTGTCTTTTCGTCCTGCTGTTGCTTGGTCGACCTTGTGTCTTCCTCGCAAATTCGGTGGTGTTGGTCTGGTGGACATAGCGGATCAGAGCTTAGCTTTGCATCTTGTCTATTTGCAGCGTTTGTTGCGTCCGCCCTCCCCAAACGATTTTGTCTCGTCTTGGCTGGTGTATGCCTTTCAAGTGTACTCTGGTCACAAGTCTGTCTTGCCTTGGTTCTCTTTCCCTGAGCTGTATCAATGTCGTGTGTCTTCTGTGCCTGTCCTCCAACATCTTGGAAAGCTTCTTTCGAAATTGCCCAAGCTAGTTCCTTCCTCTGGTTGGTCTGCTAGGTGGTTTCTTGATCTTCCCTTGTGTTCTGTACTTAGTACTGTGCCTTCTGTTCCTCCTCCTCGTGATCCATCATCTCTTGATCCTCGCTTCTTGGTGTCTGACGTCTCGTTTTGGCAGCCTGATCTTGGTATAGTGGATGGTGTCACTTCTCATCTTGCCTGGTCATCTCGTGTTTTGCGCCCTGTGTTTCTTGCTCTGCATCGTGATCGTGGTCCTGTCTCTCTGGTATACCCGCCCGTCATGGATAGTAAAATTGTCTTGTCTCATGCAGACTTTTTTACTATGCCCCGTTCTGATGGTGCTAACTCTTGGATGCCAGATTGTAGTCATTGGACTGTCTCCAACTCTTCTCGTTCTGCGGTGCCTGTTGCTCGTCTCTCTCTTGGTGCGTTACGAAGGTCTTGGCATCCTAAAAAGGATATCATTACCTCTCGTATGGGTCCTCCATTGAATCTGGATACTCACTTGTTGCTCCCTCCTGCGTCGTGGCGTGTCTTTTGGTCCCTGAAAATGCCTGCAAAGGCTTTCACACCTTGGTGGCGCCTACTCCACAATCGTGTAGCTACTCGTTCTTGGTGCTATGGGGCCAAATTTAAGCTTGTTTTGTCTCCTGTTTGTGCTCTTTGTGGTTCTGAATCAGAGAACCTCTATCACTTCGTGGTGGGTTGCCTACATAAATCTTTTTTCTGGCGGGATGTTGTCTCTCTACTCTCTTTGCAAGAGCTACTCCCCTCTGATGCCTCTATTTGGCTGGCTCTTACTAGTTTTTGCAGTGGTGATGATTTGGTGGTGATTGATGAGGATGTTCTGGTTGCTCTTGGTGCTGCTTACAGTACACTTTGGAAGTATCACTGGCGATGCGTCATAGACGAGGAGCCATGGATAGCTTCTGCTGCTATCAACCTGGTCCGTCAAGACCATGGTAGTTTATTTTCTTCTCTCTCTTTGGCACGTGATCAAGCTGGCACCTTGGTCCTGCCTATACCTATTCTATAGTTGATACACAACACAATTAATAAAGATACACTTTAATACAAAAAAAAAAAAAAACTTTTATAAAGTTTTTTTTTTTTTTTTTTTTTTTTTTTTCGCTTATACATCACTTTTATAAAGTTTTGATTCGCTTATACAGGCTCTTTCGCTTATACATCACTTTTATAAAGTTTTGATTTTCGCCAACTTTGAACAACGATATCTCGATAACTAGGATACATCCATCTCGCATCCAAGTACATTTAGATACATCCGTCTCAGCTCTACAATATATCTCAATTTCAGATCGATTCAACTATTTTTCGACAAATTCGACTTTTTTATACATTTTACTATCAGCAACTTTCAGTTACACTCTATTTTTCAATACACTCTACATTCGTTACACTCCATGTCAACCAACACTACATTGACTTGGGCTCAACGAGCATCTGATGGTGCAAAGTTGAAGTTTTACCAGCCTACCAAGAGGCGTTCTGCAGAAGCTGCGGCTTCTTCTTACCCGTTAGTGGGCTCCGTTTTGTATGAAGATGATGATTTGAAGGGTCAAATCTTGGCTAGCAAGGCTATGGCTATAGTGCAGCAGGCACTTACTTCTGGTTCTGTCCTTTTCTCGTTTCGAAAAGGAATTTTTGGTGATCGTGTGGATGCGTACAAGGCCATTCAAGTCCAAGTGTCTCCCTTGGTGGAATTCCGGCCTTTGAGCGTCTATGATGAGAAGAATGATGGCTCTTTGCTCATTGAGGCAAAGTTTGAGGAGGTGGAGGACGCCCACAAAGCTTTGAATACTGGTGTTACTGTGGATGGTGTTGTCTACAAGGCTGTCCATGCTAAGGAATGCAAGGAGTTTGGCGAGTTGAAACATGTGCAGTTCACTCTTATGCGCATTGTCAAGGAGCCAACCTTTTTGATTGATTTGATGGATTCTCTGGCCCATTATGGTCGTGTTCTGCAGGTGAAGCAGTTTACTCGTGGTGGCTTCTTTGAGGGCAAGTTCTCTGTTATGCTGGATACCTCGGTGGGATATCAGGTAGAGGGTGGTGAGCAGAAGGAGGCTCAACCTCTAGATAGAATGCTCTATCTCAGCGAATTTGATTGCTTTGTGGCAGCGACCTATAAGGGTGCTCCCCCTATTTGTCATTTCTGTCGACATAGTGGTCATATTCGCGACAAATGTCCTGAATTGTTGAAGCGTCGTTGCTATGGCTGTCAAAAGCAAGGTCACATGTTGCGTTTTTGCCCGGAGCAAAAGGATCAGTCTGCCAGTTACACCAAGAAGCAGAAGGTGGCTCAACCAGTTGTGGGATCTGAGGCAGTTGAGAAGGCTCGTCAAGACACTGAGCAGGTTATGGATTTGATTGCGAAGGCAAAAGTTGGAGCAGGTAAGGAGGATTTTGGGGAGGAAGATGAAGAACTCGGTTCTCTTGTAGACGAGGATGAATCACTTCAGGGTGTTGAAAGTGTTGACGCGTCTGAAAATGACAAGTCCACTATGGATATGGAGGATCTTCAGGAAGAGGATCATCAGGTTAAGTCAACAATTGTGGATGAGGATATTGAGGATGATGAAATTGTCCTTGCTGGTGCCGCCAAGAGGCTTGATACTGTGCGTAGTTCTGCTTACTCCAAGTATGCATCGAACGATGTGGCTATGAACATGAGTGTGGATTCACCTGAAGAAATGTTAAAGTTGACCAAATTGAAGGAGGTGTCTCAACGCAAGAGGGTGGAATTCAATTCCAATTTGAAGGCTGGAACTGGTGCTGGTTTGAAGGCTTACTCCGGTGGTGATTCTTCTGAGTCTGGTGCTGGTAACAATGGTCTCAAGTCTGTGGGTTCTGGTTCGGGTTCTGGTGTTTCTGGCTCTGGTGGTGTCAAGAATAACAAGACTGACGGCAAACAGCCATCCAAGACAAAGCAAAACGCCCGTAGGGGTCAATGATTAGTACAAAATTAGGCATCAAGATTGGCTCCCTGAACACGCGTAGCTTGTTCATGCAGTCCAATCCCACAACATTCAAAGAGTTTTCTTCCTATCTTCGTTCTCAATCTCTCCAACTGGATATCCTTTGCTTGCAAGAGGTGTCTCATTTCCGCTCTCAATCTACTCTCACTGAATCTCAAGTCCGGTCCTTTTCTTTTGCTTTTCCTAATTGTTCTCTCATTGTCTCCAAGCACTGTGCTATTGTTTGTCTTAATTCTCGTTATTCTTTGGTGGATACGGAGGCCTTGTTGGATGAACGTTGTCTTGTTGCATCCGTCATTGATGCCTCAAGCAATGTTGTGTGCAAAGTGGCCAACATCTATGGTCCCGCGCAGTCTTCGGACCGTCCTTCATTTCTCTCTCAATTCCTTTCTCTTTCTGTCTGGTCTGATGTGCTCAACACACCTTGGATGCTTATGGGTGATTTCAACATTCACTTACACTCTTTGTCTCATTCTCGTCAAGCCGATGTCGCTCCTTTTGCTCACTGGTTGCGTACTCATTTTGTCAACTGTCATCCGGAAGGTCTTACCACGTTTCCAAAGAGCAATACGTGTATTGATTATATTTTTGGTCACTCGTCTCTTGCTTCTCGTTTGACTAATAGTCAGTTACTCTACATGCCTAGCAGGTGGACAGATCACTCTCTTTTGACTGTTGATATGTTACCCGCGACAGCTAGTATTGGTCCTGGTAGTTGGCGGTTTAATCCAACTTTGCTTGATGATAAAGAGTTTGTTGCTCTACTGAATGCCACGGTGTCTCTGTTCTTTTCTGGTGGTTCTGTTGGTGGTCATAGTGGTAGTAGTAGTAGTGGGTCTAAGGGTGTCAATACTAGTCAAGGTGGTAGTGGTGACCCGAATAGCACGGTGGCTAAATGGGAATCCTTCAAGTTGTTACTCAAGTGCTGTGCACAACGGTACACTCGAAGCATGAAAGCACGATTCAAGAACAAAGTTTTTGCACTCCAACTGGAACGTCTTGAGGCTCTGTCAACGTCTGTATCGAGTGTTGAGACTAGGAATGCTTTTGGTCAAACTGACAGAGTGTCTCCCCGCTTCAGGTGATGCTGAGCAAGTTAGACAACTAGAAGTTTTGATTGAGAATCAGATACAGAAAGAGACTAGTCAAAATAGGCTTCGCTCGGCCACTCGTTGGCTCGAACAGGGGGAATGTAGTAACAAGTATTTCTACCGTGTGATCAAGGTGCGAGAGTCCCAACAGACGATTCAATCCTTAAAATGCTCTGCTACTGGGGATGTCTTGGTGGATGCAGCAGCTATCAACAGGGAGGCCCAAGGTTTCTACCAAAGGCTATACACCCCTGATGCTGTCGATGCTGAAGCTATCGACACTCTCCTGGGGAATGTGCCATCTAATGTGCGTTTATCATCTTCGGATGGTGATATGCTGACGGCACTTCCAACTCGTGGTGATTTGTTGTCTTTGCTCTCTCATGCTCCCAAGTCTAAAAGTCCTGGTCTTGATGGCTTGCCTTTGAATTGTATCAGCACCTTGCTAGTGTCTCTACTGGTTTTCTGGACCTTCTTGTGGATGTCTTGAGTGTAGCTTTTTCTGGTGTTTTTCCTCCGTCGTGGCAGCAAACTCGCATGGTTCTACTTTTCAAGAAGGGTGACCCTCTGTTGTTGGTTAACTGGCGGCCTTTGTCCTTGATTAACAGTGATGCCAAGTTGTTTACGAAGCTCATTGCTAATCGCATGAATAAAGTGCTGCCCAAGTTGATCAATCCGTATCAAACTGGCTTCCTTCCTCATCGTCTGATCTCGGATAATGGCTGGCTAAATCAGTTGTTGATGTCTCATTTGCGTGTTGTAGCCCCTGATTTACCTCAAGTAGCTGTCTTACTAGATCAAGAAAAGGCGTATGATAGGGTTCATCCTGAGTACCTTCGTCGTGTTTTGCTTCACTTTGGTTTTCCTGGCGGGTTGGTTTCTTGTTTGTCGTCTTTGTTCTTTGGAACAAAGATCTCGGTGTCTATCAATGGTTGGCTTGGTGCGCCAGTTCCTCAATTGCGAGGCCTCCGTCAAGGCGATCCGTTGTCTCCATTGCTATTTAATCTGGCGTTTGAGCCTTTGCTTCGTTCTCTTCTTGCCTGTCCTGGTCTCTCTGGTGTCACTATGTCTCCTGTTGACATCCCACGAACTTGGAAGCCGTCACCTGTGAACGTGCATGAGGACCAGGGTACTGGTGCTCGTAATTGGACTCTGGATTTCGTCAGTCGTAATGGTGCTCCTTCTCCTGTCAAGATTCTCAGCTATGCAGATGATCTCGAGGTGTTTTTGTCTTCTCCGGAGGAATGGTCGGTGTTGCTCTCTGTTCTTGATTTGTATGGCCTAGCATCTAATGCGAAAGTCAATATCAGCAAGACGGTGTTGGTGTCTCTTTCTGGTGTGTCTCACTCTGCTTGGGTTAGCTTTAGCCGAAACTACTGGTCTCCAGTGGCATGACGCTCACTCTCGTGGTGCGGTACGGTACTTGGGTTATCCCCTGTATCATACTGAAAGTCAACTTCAAGACTATTTGGATGGTGTCTTGGTCAAGGTCCAGCGGCACAGTAACCTGTTGAAGCAAAGAAATCTCTCCATTAGGGGAGCAGGACTAGTGGCTAACTCGTTACTGTTGTCCAAGGTTTATCATTTGTTGCGTGTGGTTCCTGGTGGTGATACTATCAAGCTGTGGTTGAAGTCTCTCAAGAAGGTGGTGCGTGAATATCTGGTGTCTTTTCGTCCTGCTGTTGCTTGGTCTACTTTGTGTCTCCCTCGTAAGTTTGGTGGTGTGGGGTTGGTGGACATAGCGGATCAGAGCTTAGCTTTGCATCTTGTCTATTTGCAGGTTTGTTGCGTCCGCCCTCTCCAAACGATTTTGTCTCGTCTGGCTGGTGTGTGCCTTTTCAAGTGTACTCTGGTCACAAGTCTGTCTTGCCTTGGTTCTCTTTCCCTGAGCTTGTATCATGTCGTGTGTCTTCTGTGCCTGTCCTCCAACCATCTTGGAAGCTTCTTTCGAAATTGCCCAAGCTAGTTCCTTCCTCTGGTTGGTCTGCTAGGTGGTTTCTTGATCTTTCCCTTGTGTTCTGTACTTAGTACTGGTACTTCTGTTCCTCCTCCTCGTGATCCATCATCTCTTGATCCTCGCTTCTTGGTGTCTGACGTCTCGTTTTGGCAGCCTGATCTTGGTATCTGGATGGTGTCACTTCTCATCTTGCCTGGTCCATCTCGTGTTTACGCCCTGTGTTCTTGTCTGCATCGTGATCGTGGTCCCTGTCTCTCTGGTATACCCGCCCGTCATGGATAGTAAAATTGTCTTGTCTCATGCAGACTTTTTTACTATGCCCCGTTCTGATGGTGCTAACTCTTGGATGCCAGATTGTAGTCATTGGACTGTCTCCAACTCTTCTCGTTCTGCGGTGCCTGTTGCTCGTCTCTCTCTTGGTGCGTTCGAAGGTCTTGGCATCCTAAAAAGGATATCATTACCTCTCGTATGGGTCCTCCATTGAATCTGGATACTCACTTGTTGCTCTCTCCTGCGTCGTGGCGTGTCTTTTGGTCCCTGAAAATGCCTGCAAAGGCTTTCACACCTTGGTGGCGCCTACTCCACAATCGGGTGCTACTCGTTCTTG